>JASANB010003685.1:0-86315 GCA_030248155.1 Sabatieria punctata
GGGCCCGACCGGATACAAATTTCTACCGGATCCGGATCCGGATCCGGATGCGCCCATATCCGGCCGGATCCGGATATGCCGGATATCATTGATCAACTTAAAATTTTTTAGAATGCAATAAACCACATATATACATTTCTTTGTTCTATAACAGTTGATTCAAAACATCAAATAATTGAGTTCAAACTATGGTTGGATGATATCGGGGTTTTTGCGATGCATGTGATATTGCATATGGGGGCGTGCAAAAATTACGTAATGGCATGAGGGGGGAGGGGGGGTTCGCCAAAAGATTACTATTCATTACGGTGGGGGGAGGGGGGGTTGGCGACTTCATTACGTAATTTTTTAACGTGCAGAAATCACTAAAGTGGCCATGATTTTAATTGTTTTGACGTCCAGTACATGTACATAGTCTCCTCGATTTGAAGCATTGGGCTTGCTTTTTCTCAATTTCACTTAGATGATCGTTTAGATTAGAGAAGGTAGCTATCGTTTGAGGCACGGTTTTCCAATTTTTCAGATGCTAAATGGCAACAGTGACCTTTGACATATTTTTAAGAGTTTATAATGGTATAGCAGTTATCAATTCGATCGTTAATACAGGGTCTGTGCGGCTTTTTCAGAGCAAAATTCCCTGACCAAAGTCAAATTTTCCTGAACAATCAGAGTGAGAACATTTTAACAAGGGTGAGAAGTTTTTAAAAATTGACATTGAAAAACGCATTTAAACGGTATTCTGAGGTAAAACTTCAAGTTGCAGTAGTTGTGGAAAGTCAGAAGTCCCATTTTCAAAAGGGTGGTGTGTAAAGCTTTGATGATGACCCTTTGGGCGAGAGATGATTCTACTGCTATCAAATTTTTCCCTGACCGGACACCAAATATCCTGACTTTTCCATGACTCTCTGACTTTTCAGGTCCCGCAACTCTGGTTTATGACTATCGATTATCAATCAACTGATATGGCAGCAGCCCTAAAATCCATGATAAAACACTTTGGTTTCATCTTTAATAAAAAGCCACCTAATGATGGCTTCTATGTAAAACTAAGACTATACGCACTGTACTTGTACTGTACGTATTATCAATTGTTACTGCAAACAGATGTTATTTTAATAAAAACGTCATTTTACATAGAATTGAACGCAGTAATTTCGGCTTTAACTCTTAAAAAAAATGAAATTTCGGGGGGGGGGGTAGCCAAATTATTACGTAATTTAGGGGAGGGGGGTCAGGAAATTATTACGGGCGATTATCAGGGGGGGAGGGGGGGTCCGAAAATGGGCAAAAACACCATTACGTAATTTTTGCACGCCCCCTATGAATATATGCATGCAATTTCTAGTGCATATTGATATTGTATATATCAGATGCTTGCAAAAATGAGATATGTACATATTTTTTGCATATTTGCATATTTTATCACCGCGATTAGAAATTGATAACTGGACGCTTTCCAAGCATTTTCGAGTTTGGTCGGAATGTCTATGCAATCTTTAGCATTTATTAGGCATACCTATTTTACAGCTACAGACCTCAACTGGAAAAAGCAGAAGGGGAAACACAGTTTGGCATGAAAGTTCAGCTCATATCGTAATTTTTAGATAAAAATGGTTGACATTAGAGTGCGAACAATACCTAGAAAACCCAATACCCCAATACCCAATACCCAATACCAATACCTGAGACCCCCAATACCCCAATACCCAATACCCAATACTTGCGTAGCTGGGCCAAAAATTGCATTTCACTGGACAGGTACATTCCAGTTGTGTACAACAAAAGATGTTCGGCACTGCAATTAAAATTTTTAAGAGGCTTGGTTGGGCCGCTGCCCAAGCAGGGCGAGAAAATTTTGAAAAATCAGCCTTTCAGAAAGCATTTAGAAGCCATTTTGGGCGTAAAATTAGCAGAAATTATCAGTTTTGGTGCTTAATATTTCGTAATTCAGTCGTGTTTCTTACTTCCGGCGAATTTTTTCCTAACTCTGCCGGAAATTGTGTGCACCACCACAATAGCCATGTGTACGGTACTGGTACATTATGGTGACATTAGAAATGTCACCATTTTTATTTTAGATAAGAACAGAGAAATTAATTACTGGTGTTAGCGCTTAGAAAAGCGTACACTTTAGGAAATTCTACTAACGTTTAGTTGATTAGGTCGTCCATAAACGACGTCGTTCCAGAGGGGGGAGAGGGGTCGTCTGGAATGCGACGATAGACGACACACCAGGAGACGGAGGGGTTAGCAAAAAACGACGTCACTTTTTTCGCAATTTTAGGGAACTTTGATTGTATTATTTTCAATTTAGTTATATTCTGTCAAATTTTTCTACAAACAGAAAAGCTTCCCAGAGTGGTTGTAGCGATCTATTCAATTGATTGTACAGTATGGTAACAAGAAAACATGACAGTACTGTATGTACTGCACTTTTATCGGGAGGGGGGTAAACCGAAAACGACGGTGGTTCCGAAGAAAGGACGCAAGGCGATTTTGGGGGAATGGGGCCCCGAAAAATCGGGATTTTGGATGGATGGCTCCTTAACGCGAAAACAGCTTCCTAAACCGAATAATCGATCTACTTTTCCGATTTTTTCAGATCAATTTTTCAGGTTAAAATCGATTTTTCTCTATTTTTACCTGTCCCAATTAGTATTGGGTATTGGGGGTAAAAACCCCAATACCCAATACCCAATACCCAATACCTGGAAAGCACCCCAATACACCCAATGCCCAATACCAGTTCGCACTCTAGTTGACATCACAGCCTTTTGGCTAAATTATTGTTTGCATGTTCAAATTTGTTCTCTCCAATGTGATGTGGTATACTTAGCCGATCTTTTGGTAGACCTGTCCTAGTTTTACAAACTAAAAAATTATGAATTTGAAAAATCTCAGTTGAGATTTCCATTCTTTGCGAGTTGAGTTTAGAGTCTCAAGCCATTCATCTTCATTCTGCAACTGAAAAGAGACGCTTTCATCTCTGTAAAGTAAAGATTTACAGTATAAACTTGCCTCAATAATGGTTAGTTTTCTAGTTCAGATTTTTTATTTTTAATTAAATGAAAAATTAGCAAAAACAAGGCGACTATCCTAAACATAGAAATCCAGTCTTCTTGGCTGTTTTGTGATGTTCATTGTATCACATTAGTATTATTATTTTTGTTAAGAGAAGAGTTTGTTGTCAATTTTGAACGTAAATATTTCAAGAACCCTTCATCGAATCTTTGCCAAATTTTGCAAGTTAACCAATCTTTATATGGACTTAAGAACCTTGCGGCCTAAACCACTACACCAACTGTGCCGGCACGCAAGTTGTACTTGTTAAACAACAACATTTCTACATTTTCGGGCTTCAGAGAGGAGCGATCGCCTTCCGAAATCGAGCCAGCAGTCTTAAATGTTTGCTCGCTAGCTACTGTACCGATAGGAGCAATCAGATACTTCCTGGCAAACTGCAAAACTGTTTTTAGAACCATACAACTGCGCAAATTTCTATCAAACATTCGGTCGAATGCAATATTTATGTTCAAAATACTTAAAAAATCACGTTTTCTCATCTGTGACTGACATCCGGCATATCCGGCAGGTAATATCCGGATCCGGTACCGGATCCGGATATGGCCATATCCGGCCGGATCCGGATCCGGATATCCGGTCGGGCCCTAGTTCCGGGAGTGTCGAACGTAATGTTCGAGTTTTGGTAATTGTATAGTTTCGTTATTTGGCCACGAGGTGGCGCTTGTGTAGTATTGGTTTTGCAAGCGCACCGTATGGTGGCGCAGTAGTTTGACTGACCCAGATATTAACATTAGGAGTAGATTGGGTAGCTTTGTCCGTGTACAATTGAGAGTCCCTCCCGTTAGAACGTGCGCGCACGGAGTAACTAAGTGAGTTCTCGTATTGAATAAAGTTTCTTTCTTGATCGTGTTTGACACTACACTAATACCACTATACCTTTTTCTCGGTCCTCTTTCTTTAACAGTGTTGGCCAAAAAAAGACCGCCTGGCCTTTTCTTGGAGAACTGCACTTGTCTGTCATTTTGAAGCATGAAAATTCTTGAAATTTTAGTATAAAAAATACGGCCACACGGCAAATACAAAAATTTGCATACTACAGTGCATTTGTGCTTTGTTCTGTATTTGTTTCGTTGTGCAAGCGTCTGTTGTCCGCATATAGTCCAGAAGGTATACAATCCGCCACAGCAGCGGCTGTGTATGTGTGTGTTGTGCAGCCGTGACGTGTTCTTGTTTGTGTGTGCTATTCTCTGCTTGAACTTTGGTGCCTGGTCATATGCTCTTTTCTCTTTGATTAGTTTGTAGTTGTGTTGTTTTGTGCCTTCTCTTCATTTAGATAACCTGGCTGACTTTGCCAAAAGATGCTGACCTGCAATCAATGCAGAGAGAAAAGAGGTTAGTTTATTTTGCAAGACTAGTGTTGAAGAAGAAAGTATAGACTAAAATGCATAAGGAGCCCTCCATAAACTGCGACATTCAAAAATTCAAAATTTTGCATTCTCACCCCTCCCGACGCTTTCAGCACAAGCCCCACCCCATCCCGGCTAAACTTTGTGGTACTGTATCCGACATTGGAGAATGTAAAGTAAAATGCAGATAGTAATCAGTAGTAGCTATAAAAGGAAACCGATGCTTCTTTTTCAAAATTTCTCACCCTAGTTGGACAATGGCAATATGCCTCAGAAATCTGGAATCCGTACTTGCTGAAGGACATTGATCTGATAGAGCGAGTCCAGCGCTCTTTCACTCGCCGTGTACCCGGTATGCGGGATCTCTCGTATGATGACCGATTATCTGCTTTAAATTTGAAGTCCTTTGAAGAGCGAAGGATTGAAAGGGACTTGGTTATGGTGTCTAAAATTCTTCATGGATTGGTGGATGTTCCGGTCGGGGAATTATTTGAATTCGCGCGCGTGTCTGTCACGCGTGGCCACAGATTGAAATTATTTACACAGTATACTCGTCTCGACACAACCAAAAATTTCTTTGCCAACAGGGTAACAGGTATTTGGAACGCATTGCCTTCTTCAGTGGTAAATTCCTCTTCTGCAAATGCTTTTAAAAGTGAACTATCAGGTCTGAATCTACTTGCATATACTAAGGGTCGGGCCATACATGTAACAGGTCACCCGCCGATGGGGGGAGGGGGGGTTGGGGGGACTGGCCCCGGCCGGGGGGGGTCTGAGCCAAAATTTTGGGGGAGGGGGTGGGCACTAAAAATTGCCAAAAATCGCTAATTTGGGCTGAAATACAGCTAAAAAGTGCTGTTTTGCAGGCGATTTTGGCAATTTTTGTGTGTGAAATTGTAAAAAATTGCAAAAATTTGCTCGAAAATTTACTTGCCAGAAAAATCGGAGGGGGGGGTCGGTGAAATCGTCTCGGGGGGGGGGGGGTCCTCATCCGGGGGGTCTGGCCTATTTCGGGTGCGGGGCAGACCCCCCCAGACCCCCCTGTTACATGTATGGGTCGGGCATTAGAAGCCGGTCGACCGGCCCAGCCCGTCCTTTGAATCTGATCGGTATCTACTTGACTTTTGTACTAGACGATGTTCATAAATTTTCTTCTTCTTCTTCATGGCCCAACCAGGCCTCTAGAAATTTTAATCTCTGTGAAAGAAATCCTGTGTACACCACTGGAATGTACCTGTTCACTGAAATGCGATTTTTTGCTCAGCTACGCAAGTATTGGGTATTGGGGGGTCTCAGTATTGGGATTGGGTATTGGGTATTGGGTTTTTCAGGTATTGTTCGCACTCTAGTTTTTATACTCGAGTGCTATTTTTTCTAGTACTGTAGCCCGTTTACATTGACGAAGAAATACCAAAATCAAATTTACTGTTTGCATTTTGCAGCTGCCATGTTCTTGGCCGATTCACTAACTAACTAATTCAGTACACCGAAACATAATTACGTACAGGAGGGGTCGAGAAATTTCCGACCCCTCTGGTAATTGCACATGGTCTTTATGGAAGCGCAATCTGACTTCTGAGCTGGCTATTCAGTCTACCTTTGGTAATTTAGCGGCCCCATTGAATTGATTACTTGAGTCTACTGTACCGTCACATAATAATGGATAAAATAAAACAGATTAAATAGTTGGCATGTGCTAGCATGTGGCATGTGTACATGGCCAAGCTGGTGTGCTGTGTTTATAATGAAAAGTTCGAGAAATGCAAAAAGCTTGATGCTTGATACCTTGCAATCAAAAAAATCATTGCAAATTGGACACTTTTTTGTAATCGTTATCCTGTAGAAGATCTTAGACGAATAATGGAATGAATTGCCGTTGTAGAAGGTCACTAAAATTGTTGCGAACGTCAATCTTGTTTAAAGTGCCTGCTCAGTTATCAGGTTGCACTGCAATAAAGCGCATGCTCAATTGCGGAAGGGTGGCGAATTTGCCGACCCGTCCGTTAATAAGATGCAGCACATCGACACTCGGCCGAGTGGATGGCACATTCGTTTCGTGCTACTCTTTTGCGTTTTACGCATTCTTGGTACTATTACTAACAAAATTTCGACACAAGGTCGGTCACTGGTTGTCTTTTGCCAGAGCGGAAAGTACAAATCCACTTTGTCTGCGACAGTCGAGCCGTGGGATTTCGCCGGGTACATCTGCCAGCCATTCGCCTACCTGACAACGCAAGCACGAGAACGCGTGTAATGGCTGTTGTTTTTTCCGGATTTGAATAGAATATTTTGTCCTCACCTGACTGACTGACTGCCAGGCAGACAATTAATTACAGTAGGTTCAATCTAGTTTCTAGCATGCAACGTTCATTTCGGTGAACTGTTTAGTTCCGTTACGTGGTCGATTGAACAAAATATGCTGCAGACACTTGACATTGTTATGTTAGTTTTATGGCTGATTTCAGTGCCATTTTATGTTAGCTTTCTCATCATGTTACATAAATTTCGCAAGAGCTCTCCGTTCAATTCACCGTTCTTTCGACTTTGCTTTTCGATTGGGCTGATCGATGTGATTCAGCTGATCAATTCCTATCTTTTCTTCAAATTTCCGCAATGGGGTTGGTTGGCTGATTTTTACATGTCAATAGCTAAGGGTTGGCTGCCCAAATTTGGCAATATGTGCACTTGGTTCGCAGCCTTTGCGCAACAGTTTGGTGTCTATTTGCTCAGTCTTAATAGGTTTACAGCTCTGGCTATGCCCGTCAATCATAAAAATGTAAGGGTTTCTTTAATTGTAGAAAAAGCAAAATAGGGCAGAAAATCAGTAAGAAGCAAAAAGAGCAATATAGAAGGTTACATTACTCTGGATTAGGCATATATACGTAACAGTCGGTCCGGGGGGGGTCTGCCACCACCCGACTTGGACCAGACCCCCCGATTGGGGAACTCCCTCGCCGGGGGCATGGGACCCCCAGGGACCACCACATGATCAGCCGCTGACGCTGGACCTATTCCTCAATTGGCGGATGACCTGTTACACTTTCTCTAAATCAGGTTCTTGACCTAATTCAGTATGACCAATGTAAAGAAATGGCCTTTGTTAGAAGTCGTAGCTTTCTTATTGCATTTACAATAGCTCAGGCTTGCGATGTAGCGCCAGACATGGGCAAAGGGGGGGCTGAGGGGGGTTGGCCCCCCTCAGGAATTTTTTGGAAGTGTTTTGTATAGAAAATTGTGATAAGAATATGCATGGATTAGGTGTAAATGAGCTCAGAATAGCATATTTTAACGTATTTTCATGAAAAATAAGCCACCAAAAACCTTGATTTTGGCCAAAAAATCGGACTTTTTGGCTTACCACCCCCTCAGAAGCTCCTACCCCTTCAGCCGAAATGCTAGCCCATGTCTGTGTAGCGGTAAACGTAGAGGCATAGAATTCGGTTCGTGTTTAGACCTACAGTACATTGTTGTAGGACTTCGAGTTAGCTAGGTTTACCTTATCTTCCAGTAGCGTACCCAGAGTGTACGATGTGTACACCCCCTTTCCGGTGGGGTATAGGTAATTCAGAATCCACTTGGTTCTGTTTTGTGCAAAATGTTTCGATTTTCTTAGATCCGTATGTTTAGCTAGATCCCTTTGTTTATCTATCTACTAGGGTTCAGACGATATATCGATATCGATATCGAAAAGTCGATATATCGACCCTTTTTCCAATATCGATATCGATATCGATATCGCGATATTTCGCATCGATATTTTCGATATTTTTGTGTGCGGAAAAGTAAGAAAAAACAAAACTAACACCAAGTTTATTTCTCTGGAACAGTAAAAAAAACTGTTTTTTCTGGACAACTCAGAAATCGATGGTATAGTTAAAACCTAACAGTGGCATGATAGCTCTCAGAAACATCAATTTCTCGGCATTCTCAGCTTTTAGACAGCAACGCTTAGGTTCTTAAACGTCTGCCTGCCGCAACACTGAGGAGCTGCTCACTCCGCAGACTTGAAGCAGGAGGGCAGAAGCAGACATGGGCTAGCATTTTGGCTGAGGGGTGGCAAATTTTCAAATCCTGAGGGGGAATGCCGGGCTGATGGGTGGTTGAAAGGATCGTAAGGAAAAAAGTCTGATTTTTACTGAAGTTAAGCTTTTTTGCTTATTTATCATTAAAATATGCTATTCTGTCTAAGCTCATTTATGCCTAAGGGGTGGGGCATCGGCCTGAGAGGTCAACCTTTTCATTGAAGGGCTTCAGAAGGGCCACTACCTTTTCTGCGATTTTCTACTTAATTGATATCAGATCGCTGATTGCATCAGTGCTTGACTGATAAGCAGCGAGAGCAGTTTGCTCTTTCAAATTTTCACATTTTCTTGCATAACTATAAATATCGATATCGATATCGGTCGATATTGAACTGAAAATATCGATATCGATATCGATATCGAATATCGACAAGTTTTGATATCGTCGGAACACTACTATCTACCGTACTTGACATAGTCTTGGGGCTTTTCAACACGAAAACATGAGATACTACGGTTTGCAATTTGCAGATTTTCTGAGAAAACATTCGGCAATTGTGGAACACTACCCCCATTAACGGAAACCTACCATAATTAATTTAAGACTAAGATTGAATCTAAAAGTAAGTCTAACTTCATCCTAAGGTTCATTCACCCCGAACCTACCTACTTAGAAGCCTAAAACCTGGTCGCAGTGATGAATAGAAGCCCTCGGTTCCAAATAAGTGAGGGATAGTGTCACTGTATCTAAATCGGATAATTAGCGCGTCATGCATAAGTCAAATGCACGCCGCTTCCCTCGCAATTCGGCAGCGAAACCTAGCTTATAGCCTGTACAGCCTTCACGGGAATAGCTAAAATCGGCGAATGATAAGAGAAACCAATTAATTACGTACTGAAACTGTTGATCTATGTTAATTTTACGCTCAATAATACCTTTTGGATGAGTTTTTGAAGGTCAATTTTTTAAATTTTCTCAAACCTGTTCAAGATTTTACAAACCCTTTGGAAATTCCTAGGTGCACTACTAGGTTCAGTTGTAGCAAGCACTTGGGGCTACCTAGCCTAGTAGGTACCCATAGAATTTCCATTTTCTTTAGTTCCTGAGTCAATACCAAAACTTGCAGATATGGTCGAAAAAGGTTTTGCAAGTAACAATGTTGATGCCCTGGATTGGACCAGCATGCATCGTCAGTCCACAGATGTTCACCAGTTTTGAGTACGGGATTAGGAACGGCTCAGTGCAGCTGGTTTACACCGATACCTTGTGGCAGGTAGGTCAAATTCGCTAATTTCAAATATACCGAAAGTGAGAGCGAAAAACTTCAGAAAGTCTACTTTCTCGCAGCTCTGCTGGTGGCCGTGGTGGTGTCCTCAAGTTGCCTGGTCTTTTACACAGGCATGTTTATCATGCTGCACAAACACAACAAACAGTCGCTTAGAAGACAGTCTACAAGCGGAACACGGGCCGACCAGGCTGTCCAACCCTTAGTCAGTCGAAGAGATGTCAAGTTAGCCTTTTGCGGCTTGTTTCTCTTTTTCGTTCTCATCCTCTATGGTGTGTTCTTGGTGGTGGCAGCGGCTACTGCCGTTACGAGTCGCGACCCCTACGCTTATAAGGCCTATGTGGGCACTTGGTATGTAGCAAGTGACGTATTATCATGGTGCAACCCGTACTTATTGTGTTTCACGTCGCGGAAGGCACGAAGGTCGGTTGTAAAAACGACCACCTGTAACAAAATTGGCAACCAGAATGCAGTTGGTGTTATAAACGGATAATATTTGGTTTTTAATCTAGAGCACTATTTTTTCTAAAGTCCATTTCAAAATGATTGGCGGTGACGAGAAAACTAATTTTCTCGAAAACTTCTTAACCGCAGCCAATCGATAGCAAATTTCCAAATTTCAAGGGCTACAAGCTGCGCCCGACAGGTATTTTAGCAACTTTTTTCACGGATCCGGCTGGTATCAAAATATGTCAAAATAGATGTCAAAGAAACACCAACGGCGCATGTTCGAACATCAGCGACCCCTAGACCTAGGTCATTTTCAAAAAAAATTTCTGCTCTCCCTCTGGACACTCCATTCAATTGCCAGTTGGTTGACAATACACCAACTACCTTTTCAAGCTGTACACATACATGTACGTAAGAGAAACTAATCGATCGTCCAGACATTTAGAAAATATATTTAGGAACTGAAAATGAATTTAGGAGCTAAATACATTTCCTAGTATTTCTAGAGGGTACCGTTATTGTCATGAGATGAGAATTCTTTGATTTCTCTTTATAAAATTAACATCGAAATAAGCAATCGAAATATGCATTTTCGTCTAATGTTGAAATCAAGTCAGACTGTTTCGACTCAAGTCTGAGTCCACCCACCAACCAAAAGCCCAAGTCTAAGTCTAAGTCCTTCAATTTCAAGTCATTGACTTACTTTCAAGTCAAACTCTAAAGTTGGACCAAGAATACATAATAAAGGAGCAAGAATGCTCCACTCAACGGCCGGCCGGCCTACCATGCGCTGCGCCAATATTTCAGGACTGGTTGCGAACGTTCGCAACCCCTCCTGAAATTTCTAGACTGGTTGAGAAATTCCCAACCTGTCCTGAAAAAACGGGAGCAACTTATGACAGGCCAACATGATTTCGGAGCAATGATGCGCCGGCCAAAAATTGTTGACTTTTCGGATTAGTTAATCAATAATTAGATGTACCTTTTAAGTGGCGTCATCCTTGGTGCAGTAGCTTGTCGGGCAGGTGAAGTCTACCGTCTGTCGTGTGTGTCCGTGTGCGCTCGACCGTACCTCTTAGTTGGTGCGGGCAGCAAAGGCGGAATTTGCACGCGGGCCTGTCGTCCTCCTGATTTTTCTCTTCTTCTCTTGCTTATTCTTGGTCGTAACCGCAAAAAGAGAGGATTAAAGTTCGTCCATGGTTAGATTAATAGGTAGGTACTGCTCGTTTAACTGAGGAGACACGCGTGCCAGTTGTCCTCCAGATTTTTCTCTTCTTCTCTTGTTTAAATAGGCCCTACTGCTTGCTTGGGGAATGTGAGAACATTGATCCGACCGGCTTAACTGACTTTTAGGGGTCCCTCCACTACAGGTATATTAATTAATCACTTTCTTGCTTAGGCTCAGGCTCAGGTCAGGCTTAGGAGTGAACTGAATACGGTAGATAAAATTGAAATTTTTGTTAGGGACCCCTAAAAGTCAGTTTTGCCGGCCGGTATATACTTACCGGATAATCCGGTATTTTTTGCTCTAAGACACTATCCGGTATCCGGTATATTTTGGATACCGGATAATACCGGATAGCTAAAAATAGCATTTTCATGACAATTTTTCCAGTTTTCGAGCGTATTTTTGGTTTCGCATGCAGATTAGCACCATTTTCAGACTTAACTGCAGCCTATTATCTAGAAAATATAGCTGATTCAAGGTGATATCAGCCACATCAAATACATTCTTGGTCGTATCCTACCTTGAAAGCATCGAAAAAGTATATTTCTAGCCTGAAAATTACTGTATTTCCTTAAAAGTTGATCATCATTACTATCCGGTATCCGGTCTTCTGAAAAACTATCCGATATCCGGTATTTATTTTTACGGTTGCAACTTGCATCTCTACCTAAGCCTGAGCCTAGGCCTAAGCAAGAAAGTGATTAATTAATATATATTGGAGGGACCCCTCTACAATGGTTTTTGAGATTTGTTCGAAAATGCGAATTTTGGATCTCTATCTGGTTTCCGGTAATCCGAATATATACAACAGGATTCAGTAAATTATTTTGCAAAGAATCCAGATTACAAATTTGTTTATATGGTTGCAATTAGAGATGCAACTGTAAAAAATACCGGATAATCTGGTATATACTGGATAATACCGGATTACAGTTGCATCTCTAGTTGCAATTGTATCTGTAGTCGTCACTGATCTCTAGTCGCCAAATTTGCGCCGCTCTTTATTGTCCACATTGCTGATTGATTAGTAATAATTTATTTTTATTGTAGATAAATTAGTGTTTGGACGTGCACCAACCATGAAGAGAGTGCAGAAGCACAACGTTCTTACGTTAGCAAGAAGCGTCGCTGTAGGCTACTTCTGAGTCTATTATTAACGAAAGCTCACCTGGACCGTCTAATTGCAACCAATTCCTGATGATCTGTCACTGTCCGGCGGTTCTGTCTGATGTCACACTGTGTTCCTCTGACAATAGCAGCAGCAACCCCACTGCTAGTTCTCAGGTAATTCGATCATACTCTATGTTCTTACTGAGCAACAAGCAAGTAAGTAAAATTACCATATACCACCTACCCATGGCCATGGGTGTCAGTACCATAAACGGCGTTAAGTGCCTGACTGTTATATGGCGTTAACTGGCTGACTGTGTTAGCACGCTGAACAGACGATTTTCAATAGATTTTTTAAATTTTAAATAGGAAATTTTTAGGATTCAAAAAGATTTTTAGCAAATGTGTGCGATCGTAAATGTCTCTGTTACTTCAGGTGATAAATGAGCTGCGGTACCATTTGACAACAAAGCCTGCTGACCGCAAAACAGTGGAGGATACTTTGCACTTGTTGCCATGTTGCAATGCACTCTGAGAACGGGCTGCTTTCACATACTCCGGTCAATTGGATGGCGTCTGAACCTGTTTAGTCAATCTGAAAGGTGTTGCCTTCCTGCGGCAGTGGTACTGCAAGCTGATGCAGTGTCCGGGCTTTAAGCCAACCAACCCCAATCAACGCCGCTTTCTGTCTTACCAAACATTTGACTTGCTCCGCCTCTCAGTTGGAGGTTTTACTGCCCTCGCCGATTCTTTGAGGACAACTACCCTCGATATTACCTTGTTCTGTTCAGGTAATTTTTTTCATTTTTGGCAGTGAAAAATGCAAGTTGCTCTTCTGAAACCACATATTTGGTTGGACTCAGGAACCCTAATTAAGGCTAGTGAGACCCAAATTTGTGTTCCGGAACCATTTTTCGGCTTAAGAACATACTGGGCCAGGGTGAGAGGTTTACCCCTAGCCGGCCAATACCCGCATGGTCGGTCATATTCCCCTCGTCGGCAAGCGCTACTCCCCATCCCTTGGAATTTTTGGCGACCTATTTTTGGAAAGCGAAAAATTTTGGCGACCTTGGAACCGATGCCTTATATGGCATCAAGTGCCTGACTGTAAAAGGTCATGCTGATATCGCTAATCCTTTAGAGTTAACGGCTCAATGTGTGAGACGGTGTTCAGTTGAGTTCGACAGAGAATTGCTGTGGTGCACTCACCAGCTCAAACTACCCTTGTCGAAGCTGAAGGTGTCAAGCCATTATGACTATGCTGGACGCACGCCAAACAGCTCCGCCAATCTGCAGTACGGTCACGACCCTCTTTTCCTCAGAAAATCGAAGGCATCAAGAGAAAAATGACAGTAAAATAACTGTGTATACTGTATGTGCACCACTTTTAAGGTTTTGGGTCTTTAACAAAAAACAAAAACAAACACGCATTTGACACCTGATCACCAATTCTGTTCACAGATTGCACGCTTTGCATTTCGAATTGTTGGCCGTATTGTGTAGCGCCGGTGATGTCGAATCGAGTGTCCGCAACAATACCTCTCTGAACGGTTATAATTTGAGATCTGTGCAGACCAACCACGTTTCCACTGATCAGTGATCGATGCCCGGCACTGCAACACGCAAGTTAGTCACATGTACAAGATTAATTTTAATGCAAGTGGTGTCATTAGTGCCTGACTGTTCAACTTGTACAACATAAGGTTGTTTTACACTCATTCATTATGCAAATATGAGAGGTGTTGCGTGGGTACACCCCTGTCTGCTGGGCATACATGTAACAGGAGGTCTGGGGACCTGTCCCCTTCCGACTGCTCAGACCCTCCCATAATGGAGCCCCTACCCCCAAGAAGAATTTTCCACTCCTCACCCTCTGATTTTTCAAAGAAAATTTTTGGAGCAGTTTTCATGCAAATTTTTAGAATTTTAGACCCTGAAATTGCTTATAGCCTGTAAAACAGAGAGTTGTAGCAGTATTTTAGACCTAAATAGCACTTTGGCACACTTTAAAACAGCGACGTCTTGGCCATGGGTAGTTTACGCTATCCCCGTGCCGTGTGTCATGGCAGCCCGGCATCCGTGAGAGCAGTTGTTTGTGGGTTCAGGGTTGAATTTTAAAAAGGTTTTTTTTTTGTTTTTTTTGTTTTTTTTTTGTGTTTTTAAAATATTTTGTTTTTTTTTTTTTTTTGTTTTGGTTTTTTTTTTGTTTTTTGTTTGTTTTTTTTTTTTTCTTTTTTTTGTGGGTTCCAAACCGGTCGAAGCGACTGGAAGTAGTCGACCTAAAGCCTAGCACAGACGGCCGAAAGCCGATGATGGCCAGTATGTAAATGAGAACCGAACCGGCGCTGCCTAATCACCGAATGGCAGCAAGGGGAGGGTTGTTTGCAGTCAGGGCTACCCCAATGAAGGGCTCTGAAAAGAGCCAGCGGTGTCCTGAGAGCGCAACGCAAAAACAAACAAACTTCTTAGCGATTTTTAGCCGAAAATCGCGTTTTTAACGAGTTTTGAGCATTTTTCTACATTACCCCAACCCTTCGAATTTGGGCTCAGCAATGCCAGATGGGACGAGATCCATCATCTTTTCGGCTGATCACCTGTTACATGTATGCTTCTGCGGATAGGAAGAAAGGACTAACCATGTATCTTCAAAACATTTAACGCCGGCTTACGGTAAATATGTACGTACCTGGTCTACTAAAGTATTGGGCAGGTTGTATAGTTATGAGTTGCCGTTCGTCAGGGGTCTCCATAGGTGAAGTCACGTCCATAGGACTAAAGGTTGAGTACTACTGCTGGACGCCACAGTCCTCTCATCTTCTTCGGTGACGTTTTCTGTTCGCTGCTGAAAGATTCATGGTAACAGGGGTCTAGAGATTTGTCCCTATTCACTAGAGCGAGACACGTAGACCGTCCACCCAGTAGAAAGATTATTCAACGTCCGAGATGACGATTACTGAATCCGGAGCAGCGAAATAGACCACTGGGTCTGATATCGTAGGGTCGTACGTGCATGGCCCCCGCTACATGGGATCGGAGCCAAATTCGATTACCTAAGGCCATTTAAGGCAGATTTTATGCAAAATTTAGTGATTCAAAGCCAGTTTGTCAGTGGGGCCGAGGGGTGGTTTGGCCTGTCCAGCCACGTTGTAAACATACACGTTGTAAAGTACATACAGTCAGGCACTTAACGCCGTTTATGGTACCGACATCATATAAGGTGCCGGTACCATATATGGTGGTACCCCCACGTTCGGGACCTGTGGTGGTACCATATATGGTGACGGTACCATATAAGGTGCTGGTACCATAATGGTACCGGCACAATATATGATACCCCTACCTTCGCGTTGTTACAGGTACCGGTACCCTACATGGTACCACTCTGTTCAGATTTCGTACCATATATGGTACCGGCACCCATGGCCATGGGTAGGGGTACCATATATGGTACTACCACAGTTGCCGAACGTGGGGGCACCATATATGGTGTCGGTACCATAAACGGCGTTAAGTGCCTGACTCACATGTATGCACCACACCAATAAAACCGCATCTTAACGGTAGCGCTATTGTGGGAAGTTTTACGGTACATCTACCTTCCTACATAGTAACTGTACTAAACAAAACGAATATAATCAGCGGCAATACGAAGGATTTTAAAAAGGCGCCTGGGCAAAAGAATGAGCCTACAAAGGTGCATTAAAATAACACCCCTTAGGGCAAACCTAAAAACATTAGAAAAACTATCTTATCATTTTAGCTCATTTTCCTTACTTCCTCTGGCCGGAAAGGGGTACCACCTAGCTAGATCCACCGGGTACGCAACTGAATACAGTTAAGAAACCTTATACCAGTGTAACAGCATATACAGTTGTACCTGTTCTAAACGTGGCAGTGTCTGTACAGTGTAACATCGGCTTTGGTTTTGGTAGTATCTTTGTAGTGTATTCAAGCTGAAGCTGCAACGAACCGTCAGTCTTTCGCGATTCAAAGTTCTTTTCGAACAGCGAACAATACGCCGCATGCAAATCTGAGCACAGCAAGGAAAGTTGTCCCGATTCAGCAGACAGCAGCTCGGGGCGACTATCCACTTTCGATTACCATCCACTGCCACGATAGGTTGCTTAGCACCGAGTTCTGGATTTATAAAGGTCTGGAAGAGATTCTTGCAGCGTTGATAGAGCAGCGTCCAACGGTTTTCGAGGCAGATGCGTGTGTCATAACAAAAATAGGCGCAATTCGTTCGTAGATAATAGCGCAGTTACCTGAAAACATTACATAAAAATGCTTTTGACAATTCATCTGGTGATTTATAGTGATATAACAATTTATAGTGATGACACGACCAATAGAAAACGCCTATCCGACCGCATATGATAAAAAATACCTGGCTACCTACTATTAATATTACTATAGGTACGTACGGCAAGCAGTTGTTTTTTATGGACTCTCAAGTGCCTTTTGGCATATTAAACAAGAGAAGAAGAGAAAAATCTGGAGGACGACTGGCACGCGTGTCTCCTCAGTTAAACGAGCAGTACCTACCTATTAATCTAACCATGGACGAACTTTAATCCTCTCTTTTTGCGGTTACGACCAAGAATAAGCAAGAGAAGAAGAGAAAAATCAGGAGGACGACAGGCCCGCGCGTCAGGCAACGCGTGCAAATTCCGCCTTTGCTGCCCGCACCAACTAAGAGGTACGGTCGAGCGCACACGGACACACACGACAGACGGTAGACTTCACCTGCCGGACAAGCTACTGCACCAAGGATGACGCCACTTAAAAGGTACATCTAATTATTGATTAACAAATCCGAAAAGTCAACAATTTTTGGCCGGCGCATCATTGCTCCGAAATCATGTTGGCCTGTCATAAGTTGCTCCCGTTTTTTCAGGACAGGTTGGGAATTTCTCAACCAGTCTAGAAATTTCAGGAGGGGTTGCGAACGTTCGCAACCAGTCCTGAAATATTGGCGCAGCGCATGGTAGGCCGGCCGGCCGTTGAGTGGAGCATTCTTGCTCCTTTATTATGTATTCTTGGTTGGACTTATACAATGTATGTACCAACTGTAATTCAAACGAGCACCATTACTCGTTTCCTAACTTACAGTTTCAAGTCGCATATGATTTTGTAGCTGCTTGAATGGGCTTTCATTCTCTGATACCCCTTTTACAGATCATGCATGGTTAGCGAGATATTTTACAAAAACTACGAAATTTTCGCTAATTACAACTGGATTTTTTTCAGAAATTGTACATACAGGGTGTCCCAGAATTAACTAGACCAAAAGAAATCTCAATAGCTCGTGAATGGATAGGGGGAACATTTTTGAATTGTGCTATGAATTAGATAATATCTGAAAGGTTTTTTATGAAACAAAATTTTCTGCATTTCACCTATGGAGTGAAAATTCGTTTATGCTCTTCTGGCCGGCCAAATGCAATCTCCGGGAGATTGATGACATTGTGTTCGTGCAGGATAAGCCCGTATGACCCAGTTACACATTGAAAGAGCACTGTTGATTTTCAAAGAATACCGCAGAGAGTGATTTATGTTTATATAATGTAGAACACATTTAATACTTGTAGAAATCGCATTCCGATTAACATTGTTAATTTTTATGCTTGTTGCTGTTGGCATGAAATTTTTGTCAAATCGCTTCATTGAGTCGTCATTGTTGCATTTTATTGTCAAGCACTATTTTTTCTAGCCCTGTACCGTACAATCTTGACGAATAAAGGGGAGAAAAAGAAGGTTTACGATTTGCACTTAGTAGTTTTCTGGCAGATTTCCCATTCTGTTCCAAGCGCAAGCCAAAAACACATGTGCGTGCGTGAAAGTGAGAAAAGCTCGGAAACTTCCGTAGGTTTTACAAAAGGTGCTGTTGAGCATGTTTTAAGGGCGCGCATAAACTGCAAGAAAGTGTGTTAGATAAGTGTATTTAAGGCGAGAGGTGTGTTTACACTTGATCGGAACACTCTTTTAAAAGCACCAGCATGACCGTTCAGTACAGCTTCGAGGCTGCCACTCAAAATTTTTCCAACTTCTATCTTTTACTGTTGCGCTGGAAAGGAAGTGTCTGGCAGTGTGTCTACAAGGAATTGGGAGTTTGGTTGTTTCTTTATTTACTGCTCAGCTTCGCTTACCGCTCTGTTATGACTCCCGAACAGAAAAGGTAAACAAACATTTTTCTTCGAATAAACAAACTGTATCCTTTTAGCATTTTCGAGAGTGTCTGTATCTATTGCGATGAGTACAGTTCTTACATTCCACTTACATTCATGTTGGGCTTCTATGTGACCTTTGTTATTGCCAGATGGTGGGATTCCTTTCTTCTCATCTCCTGGCCAGACGAGTGAGTCTAAAATTCGGTCTCTTCACCTAACTTGTTTGTTTTTTTCTAGTGCAGCTTTACTCATTGCAACCAACATTCGCGGCACTGATGAGGAGACGCGGATTCTGCGCAGAACGATCGTGCGATATTTGATGGTGTGCGAAGTTGTCATGTTTCGCTGCATCAGCTGCGCCGTCAAAAAACGCTTCCCTACCATGCAGCACTTGGTTGAGGCTGGTGAGATAAAACTATTCTGCAACCTGGCACTTCACAACTTCTACTGATTTATCTGAATGAGAACCAACAACTTGGGCAAATAAGCACACTGGCAAATTCTTAAAACTGAAGTCAAATTTGTAGTTCTCTTAGGCAAACTTGGCTATAGAAATTCAGTGTGATGGCAATTCAATAGGAAAGAAAACCGTACGTTATTAATGATGTCGTTGTCAGCTAATCCTGAAGCTAGTCTATATGACATACATGTGACAGGGACAGGGGGTTTCTTTCTAGTACGCATTAGGCAAATTTTTTACAATTTCACGGAAAAAATTGCTAAAATTGCCTGTTAAACAGCGATCTTTAGCTGTATTTCAGCGCAAATTACGTAGCGTTCTGGGCAAGTTCTAGCCAGAAAGTACATTTTTTACGATTTTTAGTACTCTACTCACACAATTTTTGAACTAAATCCCCTTCGGCGGATCACCTGTTTGTTATTTGTGCAAGATAAGCCTCTTCTCAAAGCTCACCGGTTCCAGGTTTACTCACTCATACAGAAGTTCGATATTTCGACGAAATCACCACTCCCCACTGGAAGTACTGGGTGCCAATTCGTTGGGCCAACGAACTGCTGTTCGAAGCTCGCATGAAGGGCAAAATCGTCAGCGACTACGTCTATGTACAGCTGGTCGACGTAGGATTCAGATGAAACGTATTCTGTAAACGCACTAGAAATACAGAATTTCAGCGACTGAGCAAATTCCGCGGCTCCATTGGAACGCTGGCCTGCTACGATTGGGTGAACATTCCACTGGTCTACACCCAAGTCATGCATCTGGCAGTGAGAACCTATTTCTTGAGCTGTCTACTCAGCAGACAATTCATTCCACAGAAAGTGCCCAAGAATGTGGTTGTGGAGGTGAAATTTTGCTCCAAAACTGTCTTACACACTGTTTACATTATGTTTAGCTGGACATGTACATACCGGTTTTCACTCTACTGCAGTTCATTTTCTGCATCGGTTGGATCAAAGTGGCTGAGGTCGGCTTCAATCCACTGGGCGAAGATGATGACGATTTTGATGTCAATTACATAATAGATAGGAATCTCGAAGTCAGTTTGAGTTTGCTTGCTACATAATGCATGGAAATACTGTAGGTTTGGTTTTCTTTGTTGCAGACCGCATATACAGTAGTTGATGACAAGCCACATGTTGTACCGCCAAAGGTCAGGGATCAACATTGGGACACGAGTGTGGTTCAAATGCCTTATACGGAAGCCAGTGCTGGCTTGATGAACAGTCCTTTCTTGGGATCGTGTGCTAATCTTGAGTAAGCCCTGTATACATACTGTGCGATAGAGCTGTTTGTACAATGTGATCTTGTTATACAATCAAGGATCTTTCTGTCAAGAAATCATCATTTGTGACAGAAGCATATCATACTGTATCACTTTGATCGCGTTCTCAAGTGATACAGTATGGTGCGTCACAAAATGGGTACAAAAGAGAGTCAATAACTCCCTGAGTGCCTTCGCAATAACTGGATTTGTTGTCATTTCTGTTTAGTCTAATCTGAGCATTTAGCCTGACAATAGAAGAAGCAGCTATCGTACCCAACATCCACACCAGACACCACCGGAACAGCAGCAGCTTCTCTCAGAGATTCATGCACAGACAGCGAAGTCACAGTAAAGGCGCGTCCCTGCTGTCAATGCACCGAATCCAGCCCATCTATGAGTCACAGACCTCCAACTTCAACCACAGGCAGGCAACTGTCACTGTTGCTACTGTAGCTACAGTAACCGACTGGGTTGTAGATTAGGAGCACTGAGTGACTCAGAGACTAGTTCTCTAGGCGCAATTCCCGAGGGTGCACGACAGAAAGGCAAAATGACCAATGGAGTTCTGCAGAACCAACGAACGATGGCCATGATGTCAGCTGGTACGGATTTCACACCATACCATTTCCATGTCCTTAAATAGGTATTTTCAACAGGTTCCGAGAAGGATTTCCATCTGAAGACCAACGATTCAGAGCACGGCATATTTTCTGAGGGAAACCGATCAGTCTTGCCTCTGAATTCCTTAGTCTTAGTTCATCACGACAGACCGGTGGCTGACAACCTACATCCGGTATTTGGTCGCATAGAGGAACACGGAATCTATGAGGACCCCTACGATCATGGAATCCGTAAATATCGGGTCAAACTGTTCTGGATTTCTGAGGGGAACGTTCCTAGAGAGGTACATCGGTTTTGCATATACAAAATTGTATGTAGTGCGAACTGATATTGGGTGTTTTTGGTTGTTGCCCAGTTATTCGATATTGGGGTTTTGTACAAGCTTTCCTTCTTCTTCTGTAAAATAAAAACATCTATTTTCGTCATTTCTATTTATGAATCTACTTATTCACTAAAAAATACGATTTTTGGCCCATCTGCGTATGGGCTCTTCCGGTTTTGTTCGCACTCTAACAAAACAAGCTTCGGTCTTGCATTATAGAAATAGACTTAGTCTGCGCTGTTACTGTAGAATCCGAAATTAGCCATTTCTAGACACTTCCGCAGTACATCGCTGAAAGGCAGATCGTGCCCCTGAGCGAAGGAGACATCGAAAAGTTCCGTTTCGAGCTGATGACACTGAATTTGATCGACAAAAGCGAAGGAGAACGTCTGGACGAGTTGCCAGAAATCGGCCAACAGATGCGACGCAACGAGACGCAGACTCTGTTGGCCGGCCGAACTTTGACGTCAAAAACACGCTCACTCAGTCACAACGCTTTGTCCTGAACAATCATTCTTACAATAAATCACCGATCACACTCTCGAAACAGCATGCACTTTGATAAATTTAACCTCACAACTTTGTTCCGGCTCATCCGGCTCGAACGACGAATTCATTTCCATCGATTCTTTTCCGGCAGAGTACATGGACTGAGTTTCAGTCAATGGAGACAGCGAAGTGGCTATAGTATGATTGTTGCACATAGTCACGTCTAGCGAGTACTTGCCGGCTCTGGGGTCATCTAGCCGACTTCTCAGCGGTTTCTGTCTTCTGGCCTTTCTCTGTCTGGAAGAGTTACTAATCGACAGGAGCGTCCTTTCTGCCTTGTCCGTTTCGGCGCTACTCGCATGTCGAATGCGCAGCGTAAATTTTCTCACCGTCTGGTAGCGCCGTCTACACGGCAGCACGAGCAGTTCGTGGAAGGCTTGTCTGAATTTGAGCGAGAAATAGGCGTAGAGTATGGGATTGACGCAGGAGTTGGCCAACGAAAGCCACTGGAACATCGGACGAAGGATCCCCTCGGCCAATCTGTCGAACTGCGTCTCTTGCTCCGATCTCCAGAAGTTGAAGTACATATAGAGTGTGTAGAGCGGCAGCCAGCTAAATGCGAAGAAAATCACCACAGTTAGCATCATCTGTGTCACTCTGATTTTGATCCGCTGTTCTCTCTCGGCCGCCTTCCGGTCCACCGCCAACGCGTGCCGGCCGTGGGCGTAGATTGCAGTTAGAATGTAGCCGTAGCAGAGACAGATGGCTATGAGCGGTAGAAGAAAGGCTATGAGGAAGTTGACTATCAAGAAAAGGATCTTGGCCACTTCCGGAGAGGGAAAGCCGCCAAGACAGATCCTTGCGTAGACACCGGTGGCATTCGGCATCGGATAGTTGTACTGGAAGAAGTAGACGAACCAGGGAGTAAAGAGGAATCCCGAGATCAGCCAGATCGGCCAAATGGCCAGTAAAGCGAAACGCTTCTCGAAACGTTTGTACCGAAACGTGTGGCAAATTGCGAAGTACCTGAAAGTACGCACAGTTGTTTTTTTGCTTTCAAAACAAGAACCCCAGTTATCGACCTGAGCTCGGTCTCTGAGGGGTGATTTGACTAGCAATTGTTGCATGGCGTTGGCCTTGCATTAAAATTTGAACTAACGACTCCCAGTTGCCGTGCGCCGGACCGTATTTTAAGAAGGACCATTATATCCCTTGCGAAATCATTCCGTTCGGTCAACGCTAGCCTTAGAGTTGGCCTACTGTATGCTAAATTGTGTTGGCGTGAAACTGAAAAGAAACAAACATACGATGAAGAACGAACATGTATTGCGAACATTTTGTCTTAAACTCAGACAGCGCTAGAAATAAAACAATACATTGAATATTCGTTATTAGGTGTTTACTAGATTTTTCGAAGGCATTTTGTTGTTTTTTGTAGTTTTGCTTTATATTTGCTATTCTAAAAGGATTTTTTTGTTATTATAATGAGCCTAGATGACTTTGATTGCAGACATGTGGTATTATGGTATGAATGGTTCTATCAAAACACATTTGTTTTCTGATTTGTGTAGTATTTTTATGTAAAATATGAAAATTACATGGGAAAGATGGTTTTGCTCGGATTATAAGATTACGATGGAGAAAAATTCGTTGAATAAACCAGCAGAACATTGTTAACTCGCCACTTTAAGAGTAACCTCATGCATAAATTTTGTACATGTTGAAATAGTGATGCACGAATGCTTTATGAACTCAAAATCACTTTCTAAACTATATCTGATAGCCTCACTATGCCTTTTTGAGAATCGAACCGCTCTAATTAAAGGGACTTGTGGAGTTTTGAGAAGATTTTTAGCACTTGTCTTCAATCTTCAATATTATTGGGTTTATTATTAGTATGTATTGGGTTTCCGGATACTAGTTATCACTGAGCTTGGGTAGCCTGTGAAGTGAGTGATTGGTTGGTTAGCAGAAGTGACTAAGCAGGCGTGGTGCCTGGTACCGTACCTGTCGGCAGTGACGGCCACTAGAGTGTAGACGGAGGTGCATACTGTAGTTCCGTTAACCCAGACCGACAATTTGCAGAGGAAATTGCCCATATGCCACTCTGAAACAGCAGTGTAAAAGCTTGTGTGTGTGTTAGTTTTCGGGTGCCCTTTTTTGCGGCCATTATCGCCGCAGGGCAAAGTTGCGCGTTTGTTGGTGAGCGCTTAGGCAAGTGTCTTTAAACTTTTGATCAATAATAGAGCGAGATTTATTGGACCGACTTAAAACGGCGGCTGGCGCCGATCGGTCAGCCAGGCAGAGCGGCGGCCACCGGCTTAACCAAAAAATTATTCAACTCAAATTGTCTCCTACATCAGGTGCCAGTCGGAATATTGAGCGAATAAATCAAAAGTCGAGAAAAAACGCTCGGCAGGTTTGCACGTACTAGCATTTTTGCATGCCGCCGCCCATATTTAAGACACTGTCGGCACATATCAAAGACGATATTTGAACCCTCCGGCGAAACCGGTCCCTACATCCGGTTAGATATTGTGTTTACTCTCCGAATTCTCGTTGCGTAGTTGTTTACCGATTCCTCAGAGGCCGGAGGGTGTGTTGAGCGAGATAAAATTACTAATTTCGTACTAATTTCGGAACTACTCTATTTGAAATTTCGCGCAACGAAACATTTAAATTTTCAGGTTTTCAGATAAACAAGGTGTTTTATGCTAAATTTTCAAAGATATAAATGCCGTGCTTTAGTCAATTCTTGCTTACTAACTTCGTGCTAATTTCGGAACTACTCTACTTGAAATTTCGCACAACGAAACATTTAATTTTCAGGTTTTGTTACAAATCAGGTGTTTCATGCTAAATTTTAAAAGATATAAATGTCAACGTTAAGGCTTATTCTTGCCGGTCGCCGACATGTATTTAGTATGAACGCGTCAACACACCGCAGGGACAGCTTTTGTCGACAACGAAATGACAACTTTTTGTTGAATATTCAGTGGAAGGACAGGGGTAGAAAGTTTCTAGTTAAAGAACAAAGCACCCCACTCACCTGTTAGAACATTGTTCATCAGCGTAGCAGGTAGACAAAAAATAATCACCAACAGGTCGGCAACGGCCAAGCTGGTAATAAAATAGTTGGTGATATTTCTCATCGAGGGGTTGAGGGCCACTGAAGCCACCACAAAGACATTTCCGACCAGACCGACAACAAAGACAAATCCGTAGGCTATGCAGTAAATGACGATCAGGTGTGTGGGCTGACGGAACAATTGCAGTGGGTCGGCGGCGTTTGAGGTCGAATTGTCTTCCATTCTAAGTCAATTGACAGAGGCCACTAATTTCATTTCAGTCCGGCTCTGCAACTGCGACACTTGATTAGTTTCCAGCTAACGCCTACTACTCTCCTCCTAAAGCTAGACCAGCTTTAAGCTACGGTCCCGGAAGCCGGCAGGCAGACACAGCAAATTGGGAAGAGAAGCCAAACGGGCAGGCACAAATCTGGCTCTGGCCTCTGCTGCCCGATGAGTCAATTAAGAGAGAAGGAAGGGACGGGCCGGGCGGAGCCAACGTCAATCAATTAGCTTTCCGAATGGCCCCCAAACACGAACACCGGAAACGCTATGAATTGGAGCCAAAATTGGCCAACTTAATTTCTCATCTATGTAGCCAAGCTTTCCCTATCATTCTATCGGGGGAAGACTATATGCGTGCATGCTGGTTCAGAGCATAACATGGCCTTTGGCACATCATTCCGACGTTAAATAGAAGCAGCTGGAGCAGCAGGTGGGTGGGGCTGCACGTAAGAGACCTAATAAGGATAGTAAACAAACATACGACTGCTTACGCGGGGATTATTGTCTAGGAGACCTCTAAATTAATTCTCTCGGCCCGCCCATGTGCACACTAGAACTTTTAAATGCATTCCACTCATACTGTACATAGGTCCGGGCACGGGCCTGGGGAGGCTTGTAGAGGGGTTTTCCAGCAAAAAGGGGTCCAGGGGTTTCGCCCAGGGAGGGATCCAAAATTTCAAAAAACACCAAATCAAAACGCGTTTTAGCACGTGTTATTCAGTCAGTGAGGAGGCTAAAAATCGCTATTTTAAGCTGTCAAATAGCGTTTTAGAGTTAAAAACAAACAAAAAATGACAGAAAGGGCTTCTAAAAACACCGATTTCTCTTAAAGATCAGCTCTGGAAACGTCCAATTCGGTTACACATAAGGGGCCATCCATAAACTACGACGTTCAGAAAGGGGGTGGGGTGGTTGGCTGAACGTCGGAAAACGTTGCAGGGTGGTGGGGGTTAGCGTCGAAAACGTCGACGTTTTTTAGGTGCCTAGGAAGCTTTTTTCCGCAACTATATTACAAGGAAACTCAACCCAGTTCATGTTTCCAACCGCCAAAATGGTAGTTCTCTGTCAAAGAGTCTTTTTTTCACAGCTTTTACAGTGTCATATCGATTTTATTGAACACATAGTACTAAGTTTAGTCAGAGGGGGGTGTCAGCCAAAACGTTGTAATTTTTAGGGGGGTTGTGCTGTAAACGTCGAAAAACAAAGGGAGGGTGGTGGGGGTCAAAATTTTAAAGGACATAGTTTATGGACGTCCTCTAACGTCTTATAGAATAACCTTAAACAAGGAAATCTATCTACAGTAGTTTTTGCCTACAGTAAAGGCAGACGATGGGGTAAGGAGGGCGCAGGTACGTGGCGGAGGTAGTGATTAGCAGCTGAACATAACGTCCGAGTGGCGCAAACAGCCGTCTGCAGCAACTCTGTTAAATTGTTGTGGCGGAGAGCCCGGAGCTATGCAATTTATGCGCTAACACAAACCGGCAACAAAGAGCCCGGTCCTTCAGCTCTTAACATAACAATTGCGACCTGACACCATTCTTGCCATACTAAACCATCTACCTGTGTACACTAGAAGAACAGTTAAATTAAATAAACAAACAAATAGTTTCTTTTGTAGGTAGCTAGCGAGTGGGCAGTAGCTAAACGGGGAACAAAAGTTTCTGAGCGGCTTCTAAAAGTGGCAGGAAGCTAAGGGCCGGCAATTTCCGCCTCCTAAGAGCAGCAGTGTCTGCTTTTATTGGCGGCTAGCACATATTTCGATCTTTATTTGGCAGCCATTAACACGACCAGACCTAGGCGTTACTAAGTGCCAATGTCGTTGTCACTCAATTTAGCTGTCAAACAATTACCTACTTGTCTGTCTATTTGGTTTGGCTGCAGCAGCCTTCGCTTTCAATGGCCTTCCGTTTTAAACGTAGCTAGGAGCACAGAAAAAAGATTTCTCAAGACTTACTACACTCTGACACTTAACGCCGTTTATGGTACCGGCACCCATGGTCAGTGGCGTATCCAGGATTTTGGAAAGGGGGGGTGTAAAATTTTGAAAGTGCCTGGTTGGGCCGCTGCTCAACCAGGGTAAGAAAATTTAGCAAAATTAGCCTTCAAAAACGCGTTTAAAACGCATTCCGAGCTTAAAATTAACAGAAATTACAAGTTTTAGTAGTCTGTAATGGCGTGGTTGGGCTTCTGCCCGACCAGGGCGAGAAAATTTTGAAAATTTGGCCTTCAAAAACTCATTTAGAAGGCATTCTTAGCACAAAATAGACAGTTTTAGTACATAATTCATTAGTTTCTTATATTTTTGACAGACTTTTTCTTTCTACCTCCACCGCAAAGGGGGTGTACACACCCTACCCCCCCCTGGATACGCCACTGCCCATGGTCATGGGTAGGGGTACTATAAATGGTACCACACACTCCCTGAACGTATATGGTCATATACATGTATGGTACCGGTATCTACTGTAGGCTAGTGACACCATATGTGATACCCCAACGTTCGGGGACTGTGGTGGTACCATATATAGTACCCCTACCCATGACCATGGGTGCCGGTACCATATATGGTGCCACTACTCTAAGTACCGGTACCTTATATGGTGCCAGTACCATAAACGCCGTTAAGTGCCTGACTGTAGGAGGACAGAAAAAAAAGATTTCTCAACACCTACAAAGTTGAACTAAAGACGAAATTGAGTAGGATGAGAGTGAAGCACGCCAGCACTCGCATAACAATTTGTTTCACGTCCTGTCTATAGACTGAAAAAACGGCCGGCAGAAATAATTAGCCTTTCAGCGGACGTAGGCGAAATGATCTGCCGCCTTTTTATTTGATTACACACGCATCGCGTCGCCACTGATATAAAATCGCGAACTCGACTGGCTGCCGTTAGCAATATTTTGCCAGGCGAATAACTTTCTACCGGCTATTTGTCAACTTTAATAGTTAGACTAGAAAAAGTGCGGTCTCGCACACGCAAGATAGATTAGAGCTGTAATGCAAAGTTTTTTGCCCACTTCAGGGACAGCTGTCACACTAAGTTCCATTTAATTTAGCTGCTTCCGCATTTCAACTAAGCAAAAACGCCTGACAGCTCGCCTTCTAAACATACTGTAGGGTGGCTTTTTTATCTACAATCGGTTTCCTATTGCTCTCACTTTTCTGTTCGTCGATCCATTTCCTTGAACTTTTAACACAACATGCGCACAACCTCAGAGCTTTTACGCTCAAAATTTGGGCCAATTCTGTCGTTTCAACCAGTAGTTGTGCAATTCCATGTGTACACCATCAGCCGTCGTAAAAAGCGACGGTGGATACACGAAAGTGCATACGTAACTATAATCTGCCAAACATTCTGAACGACGAAGAATACAGTATCCGTTTTGCGTAACCGCTTTTTAATAAACGACGGTTCTCTCCAACTCAGTGGAAAACGGAAGATGGCCCTTCTCCCCCATACGAGAACAGTTAATAAACGAATGCAGTCTTTATTAATCAAAATCTAGACTGTTATGTGCATTTTGTGCTCGGTTTTCTGGGTACATAAACTAAGTTTAACCTTGAATCCAAGCAATTACACTCGCGCATGGTGCTTTGCACATGTTACTTTAGGCAGTGGGGAAAAGGGCCTTAATAAACTCTGTCAATAAAAAATAAGCAAAAACAAAGAGTTAATTACACCCATTGATAAAGGTGGTATCACTTGTTTAACTTCAGGGCAGCTTTTAGCCGAATCTGGCAAATTATAAGCACACTGTGTTGAAATCAAATTTATTTTCGCTACATTTTTTCGGACCGTACAGTAAACTAAAATGAAACAACCGCATTTTCTGGTTCGTTAATAGTGGTTGAAGCGACAACAGACTTGGTCAAAATTTTGAGAGTAAAAATTCTGAGGTTGGTGTGCATGTTGTGTTAAAGTTTCAGCAAGGTTACCAAAATATGTGTATGTGCTTTCCCAAGATTTTTCCCAAAAAACGGTTTTTCACAAAAACAAAAAAAAAACAAAAAGAAAAAAGAACAAAAAATAAAAATCACACCTCACACCCCTGATGCAAGCAGAATGGGACATATCGTAAAACGGTTATACAAACTGGTCTATTAGCTACTGATAGAGTAAAAGAAGGAGTATTGAGTAGGACCATATATGGGCGGCAGAAAACATAACATAATACCCAGCGGCACATGGAAGCACGCAATGGAGCAGTTTGTGTTTATGGCCGTTGGCCGAGAGTGGTACCTCTGCAATGGGCGAATTCGGTCGATTTAGACGCCGCGGCGCACTTGGGAACCAGTGGGCATATTTCACTGGAGGAATAATTTCTACTCTATACGTCAGACCGGCGGCCATTATCGAGCCAACTATTCGGGACTTCCCTAGACCAGTCTTCTACTGCCAAATCAGTCAAGGAAGACACAACTTTACCTGTGTGACAAAATCATAAAATTTACTGCTTACTAAGAATGAAGACTTACAGTATCTTAGAGTATTCTTTTTTAACTCGTACCGTATACTTTAAAAGGCAACATTTCCACTGAATTTTAGAGTGTTTAATTTGACAGAGAGCAGCTGACAAAGTCACTTAATCTAGCGACAAATTTCGGTGGCTCTGGTGTGATTGTTGAATAATTGATTCGGCCCCCGTTTGGAAGAGGCCAGCATAGCAACTCGCCTGTTTACTGGTTACCAGGTATGGCTTAGGCTTAGCTGCTCGTTTGACTCGTAGGCGTACCGCTCTTGTCCATATAAGGTATGCAAATTCTCTGTTTATATTGCATTAAAAGTATTTTAGATAGTCAGGTAGTTCTTGTCATATTTCAATTCAACTTTGACCTAAATCCCTATAGACCATTGTTGACAATTTACATAATCGTTCTATTTCACGAGAAAAATATAATTCTGAAAAGTTTAGAAAGAAAAAACGACAATTCGAAAGGAAAAAGTTAGCGACGCCGGTGAGATTCGAACTCACGCGGGCAATGCCCAATGGATTAGCAGTCCATCGCCTTAACCACTCGGCCACAGCGTCCTATAACGTCACCAGCCTGTTGTTAGCATGATAATTTCAGTTTAAACCAACAATGACAGAAGAGAACGTAAAAGTGGCAGTGCGCGTGCGGCCGTTTAATAAGCGGGAGAAAGAGCGAAAGTCCAAATGTTGCGTGGAGATGAAAGGGAATCAGACAATCCTGACCAACCCAGAAGGGGGAGAAGAGCCGAAAGTAAGGCAAACAAAGGTCTATGGCAACAATACTTGTCAAGAATCTTGTTTAACGTCGGTCATAAGTCCTTACGGCTTTGAGACGCAGACAGAAATTCTAGCCAACCGGTCGTTATCTCGAATGTAAATCGTATTTGACAGCGTAGATAAATAACGAGTCTACTACTACTAGAACGAGACCAAGTTGGAGAAAAATTGGGTCTTTAGGTATTTGCATTCGACTACAGTTATTGGTCGTTCGATGGAGGAAAGGAAAGGTCGGATGGGTACTGGGAACCGGACCCCTCACATCCGCACAGTTCGCAGTATTGCGATCAGGACAAAGTCTTCAAAGATTTAGGAGACGGAATTCTCAAAAATGCATGGGCTGGGTAAGTGTACTGTACCTACTGCAAAGACAAACCTAACGGAAAATTGGGTATTATTTATAGAAAAATAAATCAATAATAAGCAAAAAGAGGCTAAAAGAAAAAGAGTATAACCACTCTGAATTAGGTCTCGGTCTGCAAACCTTGAACTAATTCAGTACTTATCAGTTATAGTCAGGTACCAAAATTTATTGTTACCTACCTGCTAACATAAAACACAAATTACATTAATTAAAAATTCTAAAAATAGCAGTCATATGTGGATAATAAAATTTTAGGAGACACAAGCGTGCAGGCACAGTATAAAAAAGATGGCAAAAAATCCATTTTAACTTCCAAGACTTATTAATTTCATAAAAGTGACAAATTCTGTGCGTCAAGTTTCGGATTTCAAAGCCTCATTCAAGAAAAGACCCACGTGAAGTAACTGAATATTGAAGACTCTTTCAGCTACAATTCGACGCTCTTTGCCTACGGTCAAACCGGCAGCGGCAAAAGCTACTCAGTGGTCGGTTACGGTATCAACAAAGGCATAGTGCCGCTATACTGTGAGAAATTATTCGCCGAAATCGAGACCAAAAAGGGCGGCGGCGGCGGCAGTTTCGAAGTCAACTTTTCCATGCTCGAAATCTACAACGAAGTCGTTCGCGATCTCTTGAATCCCAAAGGCGGTTTGTTTTATGCAAATTTTACACCAATTATCACCGTACTGTACGTAGTTCAGACAAGAAACGCGGTCTGAGAGTGCGGCAGCACAAAAAGAAAGGTTTCTACGCCGAGAAACTAATGGTAGTGCCGGTGGACAGCTACGCTAAGATAAAGGAAAAAATGGACGAAGGCACAACCAATCGAACCATCGCCTCTACCAACATGAACGCCACCAGCAGTCGAGCGCACACCATAATCGGAATCACTTTTATTCAGGTACCTGCTCAACCATACAGGTGACAGGTCCGGGCTGGCCTGGGGAGGGCGGTAAGGGGGTCCAAAGTTTCAAGAAGCTCTAAAACGCCTGGAAATGCGTTTTTGGCACGTTTTCCTTGGTAAGGAGGCTAAAATCGCTACTTCAAGCGTTCAAATAGCGTTAAAGAGCTAAAAACAAGCAAAAATGACAAAACGGCTTCTAAAACGCCGATTTGTCTTAAACATCAGCAGTGAAAACGCCAAATTCGGTTGCTAAAGGCTGGTTATGCGGATTTTAAGCTAACAATTAGTGATTTCTAAGCCAGTTTGTTAGTACTACAGGCTGCATAAACTAAGCTAGGTTTCGCTGCCGAATTACGAGGAAAGCGGCGTGCATAACGCGCTGATTATCCGATTGATACAGTGACACTATTCCTCACTTATTGGAACCCAGGGCTTCTGTTCAGCACAGTGTTCAGGTTTTAGGCTTCTACATAGGTTCGGGATAATTGTACCTTAGGATTAAGTTAGACTTACTTTTATATTCAATCTTAGTCTTAAGTTAACATGGTAGGTTTCCGCTAATGGGGGTAGTGTCTCAGAATTGCCGAATGTTTTCTCGGCAAATTGCAACCGTAGTATCTCATATTTTCGTGTTGAAAAACCCCAAGACTATGTCAAGTACGGTAGCTAGAAACAAACGGATCTAAGAAAATCGAAGGATTTTGCACGAAACAGAAACCGAGTGGATTTTGAATGGTTTGTACTAGAGTGCGAACTGGTATTGGGTATTGGGTATTGGGTGTATTGGGGTGTTTTCCAGGTATTGGGTATTGGGTATTGGGTATTGGGTATTGGGGTTTTTACCCCCCAATGCCCAATACTAATTGGGACAGGTAAAAATAGAGAAAAATCGATGTTAACCTGAAAAAATGATCTGAAAAATTCGAAAAAGTTGATCGATGATTCGGTTTAGGAAGCTGTTTTCGCGTTAAGGAGCCATCCATCCAAAATCCCAATTTTTCGGGGCCCCTTTTCCCCAAAATCGCCTTGCGTCGTTTCTTGGGAACCACTTCCCCCTAAGGCGAGGTCGTTTTCGGTTTACCCCCCTCCAGAAAAAAGTGCAGTACATACAGTACTGTCATGTTTTCTTGTTACCATACTACAATCAATTGAATAGATCGTTACAACCACTCTGGGAAGCTTTTCTGTATGTAGAAAAATTTGACAGAATATAATTAAAATGAAAATAATACAATCGAAGTTCTCTAAAATTCCGAAAAAAGTGACGTCGTTTTTTGCTAACCCCTCCGTCTCCTGGTGCGTCGTCTATCGTCGCATTTCAGCCGACCCCCCTCCCCTCCCCCTCTGGAAGGACGTCGTTTATGGACGGCCTAATCAACTAAACGTTAGTAGAATTTCCTAAAGTGTACGCTTTTCTAAGCGCTACATCGGTATTTAATAAAAATGGTGACATTAGAAATGTCACCGTAATGTACCAGTACCGTACACATGGCTATTGTGGTGGTGCACACAATTTCGGGCAGATTTCGGAAAAAATTCGCCGGAAGTACCTAAGAAACACGACTGATTTACGAAACATTAAGTACCAAAACTGATAATTTCTGTTAATTTTACGCCCAAAATGGCTTCTAAATCCTATCTGAAAGGCTAATTTTTCAAAATTTTCTCGCCCTGCTTGGGCAGCGGCCCAGCCAAGCCTTTAAAAATTTTAATTGCCGTGCCAAAAATCTTTTGTACACAACCTTCATGTACCTGTCCAGTGAAATGCAATTTTTGGCCCAGCTACGCAAGTATTGGGTATTGGGTATTGGGTATTGGGGTATTGGGGGTCTCAGGTATTGGTATTGGGTATTGGGGTATTGGGTTTTCTAGGTATTGTTCGCACTCTAACCAGTACCGTACACATGGCTATTGTGGTGGTGCACACAATTTCGGGCAGAGTTCGGAAAAAATTCGCCGGAAGTACCTAAGAAACACGACTGATTTACGAAACATTAAGTACCAAAACTGATATTTTCTGTTAATTTTACGCCCAAAATGGCTTCTAAATCCTATCTGAAAGGCTAATTTTTCAAAATTTTCTCGCCCTGCTTGGGCAGCGGCCCAGCCAAGCCTTTAAAAATTTTAATTGCCGTGCCAAAAATCTTTTGTACACAACTGGCATGTACCTGTCCAGTGAAATGCAATTTTTGGCCCAGCTACGCAAGTATTGGGTATTGGGTATTGGGGTATTGGGGGTCTCAGGTATTGGTATTGGGTATTGGGTATTGGGGTATTGGGTTTTCTAGGTATTGTTCGCACTCTAGTTTGTACTACTTGTATTTTTGGGTCGGGGTCACTAAACTGTCTCGGAGGTGGGAGTAGTTATTTCTAGTTGGGGAGAAACCCCCTAAACTAGCCCAGTACGCCTATGTATACCCTCAACCTCTCACCAGTTTACACCGATCCCGTTTACAAAATCCGCTGTGTCTAGCGCGCTGGGAATTTCAGAAGAGCAAGAACGCGGCCGGTCAAGAGATGGCCAAGTCATCAGTGAACAATCTGGTCGATCTGGCAGGCAGCGAACGCGTTTCCAGCACTGGCGCGACTGGCGACCGTTTGAAGGAAGGGGCTGCCATCAATTTGTCTCTGACAGCTCTGGGAAACGTTATCTCGGCCCTGGCCGATAACTCCAACGGTATTATGACGTCTCCTAGGAAATTAGCGCCGCTTTTACAATTTTACAAAAAAAGCGAGATTTGTCCGTGATCATTGTCGCTTTTTATGGGCTTCAGGAAAAAAGGTGCGCGTGCCCTACCGCGATTCCGTGCTAACCAAGCTACTGATGAACGCTCTGGGCGGAAACAGCAAGACTATCATGATCGCCGCCATATCACCGGCTGATATAAACTTCGAAGAGTCACTTTCGACCTTGCGCTATGCAGACAGAGCCAAGCAGATCAAGACTAAGGCAGTAGTGAACGAAGACCCAACAGAGAAGTTGATACGGGAACTGCAAGCCGAGAATGAGAGACTAAAGGTAAAAAAACGCTATTTGCTTGCTTAAACGTACATATAACAGGGGTCCGGGGGATCTGCCCCCACCCGACCTAGGCCAGCCAGAGACCCCCGATCGCCCCGAGATGGTTTTTCAATTTTCTCGTAGTAATTTTTTCAGAAAATTTTTGCATTTTTTGGAATTTCAGACACCAAAATTGCTAAAATCGCCTGTAAAACTAATTTTTAGGCCAAAGTACCGATTTTTGAGCGTGTTTTAGTTCCCAACCCCTCCCATAGAATTTTGGCTTGGCAGACCCCCTCCCCGGTCGGCGCCTGACCCACACCCCTTCCCCATCAACGAATGACCTGTTGCACGTAAGTGCTTAAAATTGCGATTCCTTCAACTGAATGGAACGCCTTATTACTAAATACAGCATGCTAAAAACGAATTTCCAGGCGTTTTGGAGCTTGTGAAAATTGGAAAACGCCTGGACCCCCTTCCCTAGCTGGGACCTCTTACTGTACATGTACGGATAAGACAACGCTTTTAAGCGATTAGATTTAAGACAACGATTAAAATCGACATTTTACCTCAATATTTTGCTTGTTTCAGTCCCAACTTGGTGGAGGCAAAGGAGGTGCTGCATTGAGTTCCTCAGGTGGGAAGGCCTCTTCAAAGGAAGTAGACGAAATGAAAGCGGAACTAGAAGAAAACGAGCGAGAAATGGAAGAGATGAAGAAGTCTTATGAGGAGCGATTAGCTCAAGTTCAGCTTTTGCACGCTAATAAAAGAAGCCCGTACTCAGTTAACTTCAACTTCAGGCCCAGCAATCGCAGACGTCTGGTCAGAACAAATCGTCAGCTGAGATTCTAAAACTGAAAGCCAAGTTTCCCCATCTCAACAATCTAAACATGGACCCTCAACTGAATGGAACTCTGGTTCACATAATCAAAGCTGGCAAATACAAGATTGGAAAAGGTGAGAAGTCGGACATCAAACTGATGGGACCCAGTATGCTGGAGAAACATGCCATTATCGAGAGTTCTAAGGACCACAAGCAAGTCACAATCAGCAAGGGAACTGATAAAGTAAGATTACGCGATTGTCTGTGTCTTTCAATTCAACCCTGCCCACCAATACTGGTGAAACACAGTTGTCAGCCCTAACCAAAAAAGGAACATTGAAAACAGGTTGGGTGGCCCAATCAGTTCTTTTTGAGGGTTTCAACTGATCCTGTGGGATTTTGAAAAATCAGCCGTATACTTTGTCATCACTTGAGATTATGTGACCAATATTTTTCTATTTGCCACTCTAATTGGGTATCACGTCTTTTCCTCGCGGACAGTTCCTCGCGCGACAGTTCCTCGCCGACTTTTCCTCGCGCGACTTTTCCTAGCTGCGACTTTTCCTCGCGCGACTATTCCTCGCGCGACCTTTCCTCGTAGGAATAAAAACGTTTTATCTGTTTTGTACAGTACGCTATATACAGTATAGATCAAAAAAAATGTCCCATCGCTTTTTCGGTCTTCACTCAAGCGTTTCGTTCTCAGTCACTTCTTTACCGATTTGGCTCAAATTTTCAGCAAAAATTAACAACATGGTTGGCTAAATGTTCTGCAAGTTTGGTGCCAAAATTCCGACTCGTACTGGTTTTATGACCCGAAAACTAGGAATGAGGGTGGTCCACGCAAATTTATTTTTTTTCGGTAATACAAGGAGTACAGGCCTGAAACTTGCAGGAATGATTGGTGTTGCTATTGGGCATAATATACTAAGCGGGCAGCCCTGTAGCTCAAAGGGCACTAAAATGGGGGAATTTCAAAAACATGACGAAATATGACTTTTCTTCGTAAAACCGGCAAAATGACGATTCTAAAGATTTCGATTTTCAAAAAACGCTCCAGGGATGGTTACTATGGTGTGGAACAGAGCTTAAATATCAGGTTCATTTATTTGTCGAACTTCCTGCTACAATCTATGTTGATTAACAACAGATTCAGTGCTTTGATTCTAGAAGGTGCGGATTTCTTAACTATGGGATTTTCACTCATGTTTTTTAAATTCCCCCATTTTAGTGCCCTTTGAGCTACAGGGCTGCCCGCTTAGTATGTTATGCCCAATAGCAACACCAATCATCCCTGCAAGTTTCAGGCCTGTACTCCTTGTATTACCGAAAAAAAATAAATTTGCGTGGACCACCCTCATTCCTAGTTTTCGGGTCATAAAACCAGTACGAGTCGGAATTTTGGCACCAAACTTGCAGAACATTTAGCCAACCATGTTGTTAATTTTTGCTGAAAATTTGAGCCAAATCGGTAAAGAAGTGACTGAGAACGAAACGTTTGAGTGAAGGCCGAAAAAGCGATGGGACATTTTTTTTTATCTACAGTAGTGCACAAAAAAAATGTCCTCTCCACTTTTTCGGGTTCACTAAAATAACTGTTTTTCACTCAATTCTCAACGAATTTGAACCAAATTTTCAGGGTAGGTGCCCAGTTAGTCCGGCTACTTGTGTTACAGTTTCGGCGCGAAAATTCAAATTTTGGCGGGAAATTTAAACGAAAATACGAAAATCATATGGTCTCATAAAAACGGCTCTTACTCAAGAAATACAAAAGCTACGCCCGTGAAATCACGGCCGCTTATAGACTCAATATAGTGCAATTTTATGTAGAAGTTTCAAAACCCTCGCTCAAAGTACGCGCGAGAATCCGATTTTCAAAGTTGGCAAAAAATTGGGATTTATCCATTTCCAAAGCTAACATTTTGAAGTTCACTAAAATTGCCCGTTTTCAGTCAATTCTCTGCCAATCTGAACCAAATTTGCAGAGTACGTGCCCAATGGGTCTGGCTAACTCTGCTAGAATTTGGGCGCGAAAATTCAAATTTTGCCGGGAAATTTAAACGAATATGTGAATATCATACAATGGTCTCATAAAAACGGCTCTTACTCAAGAAATACAAAAGCTATCCTGGTGAAATCACGGCCGCTTATAGACCCAACATAGTGCAGTTTTATATAGAAGTTTCAAAACCCTCGCTCGAAGTACGCGCGAGAATCCGATTTTCAAAGTTGGCAGAAAATCGGCATTTATCCATTTCGAAAGCTAACATTTTGAGGTTCACTAAAATTGCCTGTTTTCAGTCAATTCTCTGCCAATCTGAACCAAATTTGCAGAATAGGTGCCCAATGGGTCTGGCTAACTCTGCTAAAATTTCGGCGCGAAAATTCAAATTTTGGCGGGAAATTTAAACATTAGTAGGAACAATTTTTGCAGGATACTTTGTAGTTTAAATTTCCTACCAAAATTTGAATTTTCGCGCCGAAATTTTAGCAGAGTTAGCCAGACCCATTGGGCACCTATTCTGCAAATTTGGTTCAGATTGGCAGAGAATTGACTGAAAACGAGGAATTTTAGTGAACCTCAAAATGTTAGCTTTGGAAATGGATAAATCCCGATTTCCTGTCAACTTTGAAAATCGGATTCTCGCGCGTACTTTGAGCGAGGGTTTTGAAACTTCTACATAAAACTGCACTATGTTGGGTCTATAAGCGGCCATGATTTCACCGGAATAGCTTTTGTATTTCTTGAGTAAGAGCCGTTTTTATGAGACCATTTTATGATATTCACATATTCGTTTAAATTTCCCGCCAAAATTTGAATTTTCGCGCCGAAATTCTAGCAGAGTTAGCTAGACCCATTGGGCACGTACTCTGCAAATTTGGTTCAGATTGGCAGAGAATTGACTGAAAACGGGCAATTCTAGTGAAGCTCAAACTGTTAGCTTTGGAAATGATGATAAATCCCGATTTTTTTGCCAACTTTGAAAATCCGATTCTCGCGCGTACTTTGAGCGAGGGTTTTGAAACTTCTACATAAAATTGCACTTTATTGGGTCTATAAGCGGCCGTGATTTCACGGGCGTAGCTTTTGTATTTCCTGAGTAAGAGCCGTTTTTATGAGACCATATGATTTTCGCATTTTCGTTTAAATTTCCCGCCAAAATTTGAATTTTTGCGCCGAAACTGTAACACAAGTAGCCAGACTAATTGGGCACCTACCCTGAAAATTTGGTTCAAATTCGTTGAGAATTGAGTGAAAAAGAGTGATTTTAGTGCACCCGAAAAAGTGGAGAGGACATTTTTTTTGTGCACTACTGTATACTGTACAACGTTCCAGCAGCTATCTACAGCCGAAAAACCTTATACATTATACGGCGTACCCAGGATTTTGCAAAGGTGGATGTAAAATTTTGAAGTTGCCTAGTTGGGCCACTGCCCAACAAGGGCGAGAAAATTTCGCAAAACTAGGCTTCAAAAACGTGTTTAAAAAGCATTGAGCAAAGAAGCAAAGAGCAAAGAAATTTGAGAATTTAGCCTTTGAAAACGCATTTAAAAGGTATTCTGAGCATAAAATAGACAGTTTTAGTACATAATTAAGAGCCAGTTTTTCTAGGAATCGACTTTTTCTCCTTAACCTCTGGACAAATCTCAACTTTTTGTCTCCGATTCGGCTAAAATTTTGCATTTTGGTTTAATTTGACCTAAAAAGACATTTTATCACTTTCCCGGCCATTTTTGAGAGGGTCACTTTTTCGACCCAACCTCAGCTTTCGGCTTATAACTCGGGAACGAATCAACGTAGAACGTTGTGGATTGCATATTTAGAATCAGAAGAGCATTCTCTTTCAAACGATACCCTACTCGACTAGATTTCTGACAAAAAGTTTTTTCCGAACCCCTTCCGGACCCTATTTGACCCCCCTACAACCCCCATTCCGATAATTTTATTTCATGGAAATGTAGCGCTATCTATTCGCTTTCGAACGCACAAAAAAAATCGAGAAAAAAAGGGGGGCAAATTGAGTTTTTGGGCCTTGAAAGTTGAAAATCCGTGATATTTTATATAAATTTGCCTTTCAGCTGGCATACACTGCAAAGAGCAGAACATGGTCAATTGTGGACCGATCTCCAAGATTTCTGTCATACAGATTACACAATATCTCTTGCATACATTGCACAATTCTGGACTTGCTTAATGCTTTCTGACGCGAGTTAGCTTGCTTCTTGGTGTCATTTAAGAGTCAGTCTCTAATTCGGTCCAGTCTTGCCCCTTATCCCTATGTCAAGTTGAAAATCGAACTTTTGTGTAGAGAGCTGTGCTTTGGTGCACTAATAGACATCCATGAGTTATGTTGAAACTTCAAAGGGTTTATGGATTTGACGCTCCATTCCCAAGATATATGCCATCAAAAATAGGGCCACTAACTATGGGATCAAAACTTCCAACTCGGACTTCTTTCATACTATAATAAGAGTTGGGACTAAAAAATTGGGGCATTTAGATAACTTTTAGGGTAGATTAAAAAATTTTGGTTCAAAACAATTTTTGAGCGAAAAATTTTATCGACCACATTTGGCGGGCCCTAGCACGTCTAGAACCACCTAGGCCGACTTTTTCATTTCATAAATTTGTAGCACTATCAATTTGCTACAGTCTGGAGTAAACCACATATAGCTATGGCCCGTGGTTTGTGAGAAATTCGCTTCTGAAAGCCCAAATTTCATGCAGAAGTCTCTTGTTTTTTGCTATGCAAAACATGGTTTTAGTTAATTTAATGGACATTTCTTACGAACCATGGGTGGTAGCCGTATATGATTTACACCAAACTGTAGCAAATTGATAGCGCTACAAAATTATGTAATAAAAACAGTCTATTAGTGCACCAAAGCACAGCTCTCTACACAAAAGTTCGATTTTCAACTTGACATAGGGATAAGGGGCAAGACTGGACCGAATTAGAGACTGACTCTTAAATGACACCAAGAAGCAAGCTAACTCGCGTCAGAAAGCATTAAGCAAGTCCAGAATTGTGCAATGTATGCTAGAGATACTGTGTAATATGTATGACAGAAATCTTGGAGATCGGTCCACAATTGACCGTGTTCTGCTCTTTGCAGTGTATGCCAGCTGAAAGGCAAATTTATATAAAATATCACGGATTTTCAACTTTCAAGGCCCAAAAACTCAATTTGCCCCCCCCTTTTTTTTCTCGATTTTTTTGTGCGTTCGAAAGCGAATAGATAGCGCTACATTTCCATGAAATAAAATTATCGGAATGGGGGTTGTAGGGGGGTCAAATAGGGTCCGGAAGGGGTTCGGAAAAAAAATTTTGTCAGAAATCTAGTCGAGTAGGGTATCGTTTGAAAGAGAACACACAGGGAAAAGATATGAGCGATTGATCAGGAGCGACCCTGGATTCTCTTGGGGGCTGTTGCGATAATCGGAGACAATCAGAGTTAAACGCTTGTTGATAACAAACACGAAGTTTGGGAGGGACATGACCAGCAGACAGCTCGAAATCTGTCATGATTAAGGTAGGGGACAGCCCGGGTTGATCATGCTGGCAGATGTGTTCCGTTTTGCTGGACACATGGCAGTGAACAAGAGGGTGCATGGCGACCAAGTAATGAAAGAAAAAGCTTGAATTTAGACAATTGACACAAGCTCAAACCACAAGATTCTTAACTTAGTTTTGAAGAAATCGATTTTAGCGAGTTTTGTGCTTGTAGTCTGGCATACCACTATGCAGTTCTGCAAAAATTTGTATAGATTTTTACCTATTTTTAAGGTTTTTGGACGATTTTCTGGAGACCGACCCAAATTAGATCCACCTACTATATTATCAAACTTCTCTCTACCGCACATAGTTTTTCGGCATCTTTACGCGCAATCAGCAAACAGAGAAATAAAACAAGACTTTCAGCACTGTCAGGTGTACATTGCTGTCAAAGATGATTTACAATCGGCTAACCGATTGTCGCCGACCGGCCAACTGACCTGTGCCCTGCATTAGGCCTAATAAGGACATACTGTACGCTCGGCATATTTATTCCTACGAGGAAAAGTCGCGCGGGGAAAAGTCGTAGCTAGGAAAAGTCGCGCGAGGAAAAGTCGGCGAGGAACTGTCGCGCGAGGAACTGTCCGCGAGGAAAAGACGTGTAGCCCTCTAATTGTACTGTAGTTGCAAGTAAAAGCGGAAAATGTTTATTGCAGGCAAGAATTTTGGTCAACGGACAACCGCTGGTCGATAAAATTGACTTGCAGCAGAAAGATAGAGTTCTTTTTGGTACCACCCAGCTGTATGTGTTTGTCAACCCACAGGACCAAAATAAAGGCCCAGCTGGCGAGGTTACCTGGGAGGCTGCACAAGAAGGTAGCAATCTATTATCCAGATGATTTACAATTGAGATGGGTGTTCTATTTAGAAATAGCCAGTTTCTCTGGTTTTCAAATGGAACACAGAGAGAATCAGAGTCAGGAAGAACTGCAACTTCAAGAAGATTTGCTGGAGGTCATGCCTGCGGTGGAGCAAGCAAATTCTATTAGTGAAGCACTGGATAAGATGTGCAAGTTTGAGATGATAATGGTTCCTCGTGAACTGGTTGGCTTGACTGGCACTGGAACTGCGGTAATTGTTTTGATGAGCATATTTTTGCATTGATAATCGGGTTCTACATTCTGACATGGACTCTGGAATGATGAAAACAACAACAACAGAACGAACGAACGAACGAACGAACGAACGAACGAACGAACGAACGAACGAACGAACGAACGAACGAACGAACGAACGAACGAACGAACGAACGAACGAATACGGAGGGATGGACGGACGCAAGCATAGTCTTAAACTGTTGCACTAGCAAAACAACCCGTCTTCCAGGTGTATGTTCGCATGCGCAACTTCAAAAACGGCATGACATACGAATGGCCTATGGAAAAATTCCGAAACAGATTCATAAAAATGCAAGAACTTTACGAGGACGTAGAGGAAGGCGAAGTTGACCTGAAGAAACTGAAAGATAGTGAAGACCCATTCACAGAGCCAATCGACCTGCCTGTCAGAATAGGTTCATGTTGTGTTTACCTCAAGTCACTTGCCTATCTGCTCGAACTAAAAACACAACTGGAAATCACTGACTTCCGAGGAAATGAGGTTTCTTGCACACAGTGCAAAAATTTGAATAGAACGGGTTTTGTTGGCAGGTGGGACTGCTTGACGTGGAGGTGACTCCTTGTGACAAAAGCGGAAAAGAGTTCGGAGCTAACTCAGAGATTTGGATCGATAATCCAAAGGACCTGATCGGTCGAGACTTATATTTCGTGCTGAAAATCGCCAGTGCCTATGGAATCGCACCACGATTCACTGACATAAAATGCAAATACACCTTCTACAACGATCCTGAATATATCGAAACTGCTGTGGTAATTTGCATCTGAGGCCCTGATCAAAAGCAAAACATTTGTTTGCAAAGCATTTCAGGCGAAGGACATTGGAAATCCATCTTTCAACCACAAACGCAACTTTTCATTCAAACCCTGTTCACTGGAAGCTCTTCAATACATAATGGACGGGCGCATATTGGTGGAGATTTGGGGAGTCCAGATGCCTATGATGCGCAGTAGCAGAGACAACCGAAACACCGCAACTTTGCTGGCCGCTGATGCGCTTTCCAAAGGAATGGTTTCTGCCGCAAACAACAACCAAAAAGTGAATACTTTCACTACTGAAATTGGTTTGTCATGACCATGAGTTTATTTGTCTAATCATTTTGAGGTGGTGGATGTTGGTAAGATGAAGGCAGACATGGAAGCGGCAGTGCTGCGCAAACGACAAGAAAAAATAGAGATCAAAATGAGGTGTCTGAGAGAAATGATAGTGTTCGGAGAACAGAAGGGCATAAAAGAAGTGCCGTTGAATTACTTGAAAGGGGTGCTGGATGCCCCCAGCGAAGAGGTGATGGAGAAGTGGTCTAAGATGTATGGCGATTACAAGGCTAACAGGATGGCTAATTCGCATTCAGCTGGCTCTAATCCCAACAGAATAAGCAAATCTAGCACTTGTGTTCTTCAATAAACTGTTCTGAATTTTCTGCTGCTGTTTAAAGACCTTCAGAAAATTATCAATTGGTTGTGTTAGTTCTGGTCATACATGGGCCGGGGGGTAAGGGGGTATACCCCTCCCCCTCGGCCGGCCATACCCCCCTCCCCCACCCCCCCTCCCGGGTACTGTTGCTATGGGTATTCGAATCTGAATTGGGTATGGGTATGGGTAGGTATTTTTTAAAATACCCATACCCGGGTATGGGTATGGGTAGGTATTTTAAAAATACCCGGGTATCGGGTATAAATCGGGTATTTTTCATTAAAATGGCCAAATTCCGTAAAAATGCCAAATTTCAATTGGTTTTACAAAAATAGATTTTAAACCGCTTTTTTGGACAACTATTATGTGCTGATAGTCTAATGTAGTAGTAACTGTTACAGTTTTACAGTTACTAGAACACTTGTGAATTTTCGAATACTTTTGTAGATTAACATTGGCAAAAGAAACTAATCAGCTTTCTAGAATCTGGAATAATTTCTAATAGTTCTTCCTGATCCTGGGTCACCCGCCATAGTTGTATAAAAATTTCAGCTTGCTGTAAATGCATCCCAACATTAAGACCAAGTGCATAGAAACGTTGTAACCTTCGAATTAAAGTCCAACCAAATTTACTATCCTTACAATGGTATTTACAGGGCTTTTGGATAGCAAAATTGCCTGGCCTTTCCCTGACTTCTCCATGACCAAAGTCACAATTCTCTGACCAACCAGGGTGAGAAACTTCCAGCCAGTGTGAGAAAATTTCGAAAAATTTGCTTTGTAAAACGCATTTAAACGGTATTCAGAGTACAAATTTCCGGTTTAAGTACCTAGTAATAAAAAGTGAGAAGACCGATTTTCAGAAAGGGTGGTGTGTAAAGCCCTGACAGGACCATGTGGCGGCGAGATGTTCCTACGGCTATCAAATTTTTCTCTGACCAGACACTAAATTCCCTGCCTTTTCCCTGATTCCCTGACTTTTCCATGACTCCCTGACTTTCCAGGTCCCGCAGAACCCTGATTTATCCTGAAGGGAGCACCAAAATGGAAGTCCGATTTCTATTGGAAGTAAACGAGAGGCAAGAAACTTACTGTATGCACACAAAAGTCTTTTTATGTAATGTAGGTACATTGTAAAACTTCAGCTTCAGTCAAATACCATGTTTTATGCATGTCATGTATACAGTATGTACTGTGAATTTTGCAGTGAGAGATTGAGGTGCATAAGAAAGAACGCAGGGCGTTCCTTTTTGAGCCCGCTAACGTTTTTCAGTAAGATGTTTTCATAATGTTTTATGCATAAAATTGAAAAAGCCAAAATGCTTAATTATACAATTCTTCAAACAAACTAGATGGATAACCAACCATTCCGAAACAGTGAAGTGACTGTATGATGCATAGCAAAAGCTGTATTTCTATTTCTAAACACTTCCTTGAGAGAATTTTTGCAGAGTTTTGACAGAAACGTGTGTTTGGGCGATTTTTTCTAAAAAAATACCCATTCAAATACCCGGTATTTTTCAAAAAATCGGGTATACCCGGGTATGGGTATTTCAAAAAGTACCCGGGTATGGGTATACCCAATTTCAGGTAATTTTGCTAAAAAATACCCAGTTTCGGGTATGGGTATGGGTATACCCGATCAACAGTACTCCCGGGAGGAGGAAATTTTCGCATATTTAAGGCAAAATAGGCGTTTTTTTGGCCTTTTTTCGGCCCCCCCCCCCCGAGGTCTCCAGCCCCCCCCCTACCCCCTCCGGATTTTTCCGGCCCATGTATGGTTCTGGTGATTCAAAAGTGCTGTGATGTTTACGTTGTTTCATTGAGTTTTGTCTATTATTGTTCTACTCAGCTAATCTGATAATGCAGATTTCTATTGTCTTATCCTTTTACTGCATGACAAAGTTATGTTAGTTGTAATCATACAGTATATGTAAATGTCATCCGCCAAAAGGGGAGGGGGTTGGGGGCTGACCCCGGCCGGGGGTCCGAGCTCAAATTCTAGGGGAGAAGGGTTGGACAGCAAAAAAGGCTAAAAATCGCTATTTTGGGCTAAAAATCGTCAAAATCCCTAATTTGGGCTGAAATACTGTTAAAATTGCTGTTTTGCAGGCTATTTTGGTGTCTGAAATTTTAAAAAATCGCAAAATTTGCAAAAAAATTTCTGACTTGAAAAATTGGAGGGTAGTCGGAAAAATCGTGTCGGGTAGTCTGGCCTAAGTCTGGTGGGGCAGACGGTCCGGACCCCCCTTGTTATGTATATGTATGATTGCAATAAATGGGCCGTCCATAAACTATGACGTTCAAAATTTTGCACCCCCAATCCCCTCCCGACGCTTTTTGACGTTTTCAGCACAACCGCCCTAAAAACTACGACGTTTTTGGCTGATACCCCCCACTAAACTTGGTACTGTGTCCGACATTGAAAAATGAACAATAAAATTTTCAAAGTACTGTAGAAGCTATAAAACTTTTTGACCGTTAACTACCATTTTGGCGGTTGGAAACTTGAACTGGGTTGAGTTTTCCTTGCAATATATACGTAGCTGCGGTCAAAATATTCTTAGGCCCTAAAAACGTCGGCGTTTTTGATACCAACCCCCACCCCCTGCGACGTTTTCCGACCGACGTTCAACCAACTACCCCCACCCCCCTATCGGAACGTCGAAGTTTATGGACGGCCCCTAAAGTAATCATCCATCTATTAGAAAATCTAACACCCGTTTCTAGCCAAATCGCAAATCAGTTGGTCACCAAGTAAGTACACTGATAACAACATGGAGCTATATGCTATGCATTACTGATAAGTCACTTGTGCCTAAATCACTAAATATGGGCTACCTTCCAGCTGCATTTCTATTAGCTCTGGTTTCACAATCGTTGGCTTCAATAGAGTGGTACCAGCAGGATGAGTTGGGATTTTTCCCCAGTTCTCGACTCAAAGCAGCCTTAGCCGCCGGTTTGAAAGAACAGGACAAAATATCTTCGCTGCCTGGAGTTGCGTTCGACATCAGGTTCAATCAGTACTCGGGATTTCTCAACGTCTCTCAGTCACACATTTATCATTACTGGTTAGCCTAAACTGTAAAACGTTAAAGGACGATTTCTTAAAAATGGTCTAGGTTAGTGGAATCACAGAATAATCCCTCTAAAGATCCCTTGTTGCTCTGGCTTAATGGTGGACCAGGTTGTTCCTCCCTGCTTGGTATGTTGGGAGAGAACGGACCATTCAGAGTGGACTGGACTGGGAAAATACTTGCAGAAAACGTCTACGCATGGAATAAGGTAGTCTCTTGGACAATTGGCCGCCACCACCTGCAGCCATTTGTCCGGCAGTGGTGGCGAATTGTCCTAGACAGGATGAACATTCCGATACCATTGTCCTTTTGTATTCTGCTACAGGTGGCAAACGTTTTATACCTGGAATCCCCTGCCGGTGTCGGATTCTCATACTCTACTGAAGGACCCTTAGTTTATTCAGATTCAATGGTAAAATGTATTAGATCATTCGTTTAGCATTACATTAAAATCATATGTGTCTAGGTTATGAAAGAGAATTGGCTGGCTTTGCGGGCTTTTTTCGACAGATTCCCCGAGTACAAGAAGAGAGAGTTCTTTATCAGTGGCGAATCCTACGCCGGAACTTATATTCCGACGCTCTCGGCACAGATTCAACTCGACAAAAGCTTCCCAGCCAACTTCAAGGTACTGTTATTTTACTATAGTAGTACACTGTAAAACAAAAATTAGTAATACTAGTGGTATTTTACTAGAAGTAAAATAATAGTAAAAAGTAAAATTAACTAACAGCCAATAGTAAAGTAAAAATAAAATTAAATTACCAAACGGGATCAATAGTAAAATAGAAATTTTACTACTATTTTATTAGTTTTTGGTGAATTTCAGTAAAAATCTTGAATCAATTTTGCACTAAAACAGTCAGGCACTTAACGCCGTTTATGGTACCGACACCATATATGGTACCGTCGGGTTAGACTAGGGGGATTGAGCAATAATTTGGGAGAAGAGTACTAAAAATCGCTAAAATCGGTATTCTAACCAAAATCGCTAAAACGTGCTAATATCCCTCTCGCGCAGGGCCGTCAAATGTCCGATGAGCCAATTCGAATTTTTGGCCGAGAAAATGCGTGATGAACCCGTGCGAAGCTGAAAAAATTTGTCCGATGAAAACGCTGCGTGATGGAAAGAGTCATCACGCATATGCGTGATGAGGTTTTTCATCACGCATTTTTTTACTGGCCGCCACTTTAAATACCAGCTAATGCGCAACGCTGTAGCATGCGCCGACACAAAGTGCGTGATGAAAATAAGTTATGGCTGCGCTGGCCGCATAACGCAAATGCGAAAGCTGATCGAGGTGTAAATTTTGCGAAGCTGATCGAGCTTTGCGTGATGAACCCGTGCGAAGCTGATCGGCAAATGCGTGATGAAAAATTGTCACGTGCACCAATTGGTGCACGGTCTGCCCGTAAGAGATATATTCTTCTTCTAGAAACAGCTAAAAATCTCCGTTTTACAGGCGGTTTTTGTGCCTGAAATTGCAAAAAACTTGCTCCAAAAATCGACTCGGGGGATCCCGATCTGGGGTTTGGTCTTTTCCGATTGGATGCACCCCTTTCACGTACTGTATGTTTAGAATTTACGTCCTACAATTATAGGGAGTCGCCATTGGAAACGGAATCTACGATTCCACGATCAATCAAAACACCGCGATTGACTACTTCTTTTACAGAGGAGCGTTTGGAGATGAGTGAGCTGAAACCTTCAAAAATCTCAAGCGTTGAAATGAATACTGCTTTTCAGAATTATGCTACCGATGCGCACTGCTTGTCAATGTGGTACCAATTATTTCTGTAACTATATAGCTCATGCTGACTTTGATTACTCCCAATATCCTCCAGTTCCTAAGAATGATTGTGCGAGACTGCTAATTGTATTAGTGCATTTTTACGCTTTTTAAATAATCATTAAGTCTATTTTGAGGCTGCGTCCGACAACACAGCAAATCTGGATAACTACAACATCTACAACAGTTGCTATGAGGAGCCCACCTACACAGTGGAAGGTTCGGGCGGCGTGAAAGCAGTGAAAATGTCGCGTTTAATGCACCCAAAAGTGTACGGCTTCGCTTCCATAAATCCTGTCAAAGACCCAGACCACTGCAACATAACCTACAACCCTCTTGCCAGATACTTGAACCAGCCCGAAGTGAGAAAAGCGCTGCACATACCAGACCATGTCCATAATTGGACCTCTTGCGGGTGATTTTGTCCATTTTATTTAATTTGCATTTTAATTTACTATCGTCTCTTGCAGAGGTCTGGCAGGATATGACAGCGACCTGCTCAAAAATACGATGAAACCATTCTTTGAGTCTCTGCTCAAGACTGATTTGAACCTTCTGGTTTACCACGGAGACTTTGACTCAGTCTGCGGTTTCCTGGAAGGTCAACAGTTTCTCAGAGGTCTTCCTCTTGAGGTCTGCCTACTATTTCTTTCCAGACAACTAAACCAACCCTTTGATGAACTCACATGCTATTTAAGAAAGCTACACTAGCCAGATATGAGCTTACATTATACATACGTATGTGTGTATTGACTTATTATGCCTAATTTTCACCTTTCTTTCGATCTAAACTGAATCCTGACAATGCTAAGACTCTAGTAATATTTCAGCTGGCCCAAAATCGTTCCCAGTGGACCTATAAATATGACATTTATGCCGTGGCGGGTTGGACAGATCGGTTCAAAGAAAACTTAGACTTCCTAACTGTTAAAGTAATTTTTTCACTAATATACAATGTAAGTGTAAAAAACGATTAACAACAGTTGTTTTAGGGAGCTGGCCACTTTGTGCCTGGGGACAAGCCCCGTGAAGCGCTGCAGATGATTGGCAACTTTCTGGCGGGAAATCGTGACTACAGTCATCCTGTCACGGTCAATTTGAAACCGGCGCCTACAAAAGCTGCCTTTCCGATCACCACTGCCAAACCACCAGGTTTCTATTCTAATACGACTCAAAATTCACCCTCGATTTTGGACTAACAAAATTTTAGGCGGATTTGCAACCAAACCCAGCACCAATCTTCTCGTCATGCTTGCAATGATCCTGGCTTTGCTTGTGAAACAGTGGTATTAGGTGATGATACAGATACTACAGCCACTGGTGTACCGGCATTTGCATGGACCACGGTCCATGGCATTTGCAAAGGGGTGTAAAATTATGCAGATGTGTGGTTTGGGACATTGCTTAAAGGACGGGAAACTTTTGAAAATTCAGCCTTCGGAAACGCAATCCGAAGATCAAAATTAACTAAATACACCAGTTTTAGCACATCATCTAAAACAGTTGTATCAATTTTCATCTATTTTTTGTCAAAAAGAGGTGTAGTACGCACTATTGCCCAGGTACGAAACAACAAAACAATTGACTGAGTGAAGGAATCATGTGGTAGTAATTGAATTTTTATGAATTCACTCTTATGTTTCCCAACTAAAACAGAACATACAGTCACAACTACAAACACTCCTACGTACATTTCGTCTTTGCATGCAAACCAACGACAAGTAAAGTAAGAAAGAAGAAATTTCTGAATCACTACAAATCATCGGTGGCGCGCGTGAAGGTGGTTTGACTAGAGAAACTCTGTTGTTGTTGTTGCCCAAGCAGGAGATTCCAGCCCTTGTCCACCTCCTCCAAGATTCGGTGCCACATTCGCTCGCTCATGAGAAAGAAGCCCCTCTGTAAATTTCGTTTCAGCTCGTCGTCATAGACCATGTTCGCCTCCAGCACTTCATCCAGCAGTTGAATGGTTTTCTTTCGGTCTTTGCCGCGCAACAGTTCGTACAGTCGATCGGTGAACATCTGCTTGAATTTTACCTGAAAACACATCACAAAGTACACCGTCTGGTATCTTTTCGAGTTTTCAAAATAAATTCAAATGGCCGCCATTTCGTCAGTTTTCAACCGAAGGAAAAGATTTTTGGCACCATTATTAGTATTGATTTACAGTTTGTTTGGGCTAAGTCCTAGCCTTCCTGTAGATTGGAGTTACGCCCTATCCGAAATGAACCGACACGAATTTTCAGACGTCATATTTGAACAGACATATCTCACGAATCTTTCATCGGAATCGTCCATAATTTTTCAGGTTAACCAATCTACAGGGTGTGCCAAAAAAAAACAACCCAGCAGATTTTTCGCTGTAGCAACCGCAAATCTCAACCGATTTGAACGAATCCTTTTTTAAATGAAAGATAAATAAATTCTTGAAAGATTGATGTAACACTTTATTAATGTACTCTGCTTGGTTCCTGAGATATTCACTCTCAAAGTCAAAACTGTGATTTTGGCAGTGAACAAGAGGGATTTTTTATTATTCCGCTGCACTTCGTAATAAAACGGATTCCTGCTACTGCTGAGGGCTATTGGAGGCTTTACTGGTGACACATAAACTCGGTCCACTTCAACAGTAAAGTGTCATTAGCCCCCAGCAGTAAGAATCTGCTTTTTTATGAAGTGCAACGGAATCGCTCTTGTTCTTTGCCAAAATCTGTTTCGACTTTGAGGGCAAATATCTCAAGAACTAAGCAGTGAATCTCAATAAAAGTTGCACCAATCTTTGAAGAATTTATCAATCTTTCATTCAAAAAAGGATTCATTCAAATCGGTTAAGATTCATGGTTGCAAAAGTAAAAAATCTGCTGGGTTGTGTTTATCACTCTTGTTCACTGCCAAAATCTCTGTTTTGACTTTGAGGGCAAATATCTCAGGAACTAAGCAGGCTATCTTAATAAGCGACTGATCAGTCTTTCAAGAATTTATTTATCTTTTATTTAAAAAAAGATTCATTCAAATCGGTTGCGATTTGCGGTTGCTACAGCAAAAAATCTGCTGGGTTGTTTTTTTTTGGCACACCCTGTATATATGGACTTAAAACCCTGAAGAGGTCAGTTTTCCATCACTGGCGGTTAAAATCTTGCGGATTTTTATTTTCAGTGAAGGTGAAAAATTAGCATTGCCCAAAATGAGGGTGATGCCCTCTGAACATAAAGCACGAATGTATAGCCTAATTTAGATGTTCATTGCGTTGCCTTAGTTGAAGGGATTGTAATAAATGAATCCACTATTTCACTGAAAGTAAAAATTCGCCAAATTCTTACCGCCACTGATAGAAATCTGGCCTCTTGTGAATTTTGTGTCCATGTAAAGATTGGTTACACTGCAAAATTTGGGATAGATCCCATGAAGGGTTCGTGAGATAGTTTTGCTGAAACTTCGGTTCAGTTCATTTCGTAAGGGCATAACTCCAGGCTAGAGAAGGTTAGCAGGTTAGGACTTAGTCAAAACAAACTGTAAACAAATAATAATAATCGTGCCAAAAGTATTTTCATTGGGCTAAAAATTGACGGAATGGCGATCATTTGGAATACTTCGGAAAACTCGAGAAAAGGTCAGGTGGTCTTTCTTTGACCAACGCTGTATTATGGCTACAATCGGTTTACGAAAAATAGTGTACCATATCGCCGGCAGCCTGTGTGGGGTCAAGCGCCAATAGTTCGTTCAGTTTGGTGCCCCAGGACATAAGATCGTTGTGCAAGTCTGTGGCGCTTTTGTGCTTGATCTTGTGGTGAAACCAATGTCTCAGCGATTCCATCTGCTCGGCATTTAGGTTATGTAAGAAATTTTTCAGGTCTACATAAGTTATTCTCAGTTTATTCTTCATAGTCAAATCAGCACAATTCTACCTCGTTCCTCCTGCGACGGCTTTTCGTGTTCAGCGCGGTACATACGAGCGTGGATGTCGTGTAAAAAGTCGGCCATCATTTCCTCTTCGCTCACTTTCTTGCGCTTCTTCTTCTTGTGTTTCCGTTTGAACTCTTCCGGCTTTTGTTCCTCTTCGAAATCCTCCAGTTTCACCAGTAGATCGTGCATAAAAGCCAACTAAACAACGATTTCAGTACGAACAACAAAGATAGAACAAAAATTTACATAAGCCGGTTCTTTGGCTCTCTTGGCGAAGTTTTCAACGCCAACCACGCGCTCTATGCGGTCCAATTTTCGCACCAGTCGTGGCATGTCCTCCAAGAACTCGGCTCGCTCCTCCTTGCTTACTTTCTCGTTCTTCAATATTCTGTCCAGCTTTACATAGTCGCTCATTTCTTCCTTAAACTCGAGATTCTCAACTGAAATTCTGTTCAACCAGTCGCAACTTACAGTCGATAAGGGCGGAGGCGGCGGATGTTCCCTAACAGTTGAGCTGGTAAAACACAACCTAACAATCACCAGGTAAAACACACGCAACATAGCGTCAGTACTGCCAAACAAAACAACAATCGGAAATTTATGCAAATTTCTGTTTTCAGAGCGTACATGCAACAGGTCCGAGCCGGGGAAGGGGAGGGGATTTTCCGTCAGGTGGGAGGGTTGAGGGGGTTTCGCCCAGAGGGGTCCAAACTTTCAAAAAGCTCCAAAACGCGTGGAAATGCCTTTTTTGAGCACGTTTTTTTTCAGTAAGGACGCTAAAAATCGCTATTTTAAGCTGCCAAATAGTGTTTTAGAGCCAAAAACAAGCAAAAAACAAAAAAGGGCTTCCAAAAACACCGATTCCTCTTAAATATCAGCAGCGGAAACGTCAAATTCGGTTTCCTAAAGCTTTTCAAGCGAATTACATAGTATAAGCTAAAAATTACTGATTTCTTAGCCAGTTCAGTTTGTTAGTACTGGAGCCACTACTAGTACTTGTATTTTTGGGTCTGGGGTACCTGAACTATCTCGAGGCCGAGGGGGGTTGGTCTTTCTAGCTAGGGGGTAACCCCAAATCCCCTAGTACATGTATGCTTCACAGGTTTCATTCTGTAGTATGTACATAGTACGTACAAGTACGTATGTCAGATGGGTGGTAAAACCGTTTTTACACCCGCTAGTACACAACCGCGTTTTACCAGCCATAATCTGAGCCTACGTAGGCCAACAGGTGGTCGTTGCCACGGCGATTGACTGCCATATTTGGCAAATAAAAGCGTCAGGTCAGCCTTTTACCCGCTGTTGTTTAAAAATGATGGTTGTTAAGCCGACCAATAAAGTGGCTAAACCATAACACAATTCAAATCAACAGTTTTATACCATGTAGACTTGCTTAGTTGGCTGTGGAATTAAACCATTTTCAAGCTATTAAAAACTGCCGTTAATGGCAGATGCTAAGGAGACGAAAGAGGAAGAAATCATGCCGCAACCAGAAACCACCTCCTCTACCATGAAACGCTTTATTTTGGTCTGGCTCACATTCCAGAACACCGGCCACACCATGTTAATCAGTTATGTGCGCTCCAGAGATGTGCCACACATGTTTTTCTCTTCGGTGGCCACTTTTTGGACCGAAGTGGTCAAACTATTTATCTGCTCTATCATCACTATTGCATATGAAAATGGAATCACTGGGTACGATTGGACTATTACCCTTGGACTGGCGTGCTTAGCTCAGAGAAAATCTGACAACCGACAAACTTTTGTTGGTTTTTGGGCACAACTAACGTCTTTTCTCATGTTTTTTCTTAGAATAACGAAATATGTACTAGAGATGCGCACGGCCGGGCACACTTTTCTTTTTCACACCGGGAAAGTTTGCTAAGAATTTGCGAGAATTTTGTGTAATATCTTGAGATTTGACTGAAAATTTTGAAAACGAGCTGAGCGCATCCCTACTAATTTGGACCGAAGTTGAGAACTCTTCAAATTTCTCTGGAGCATGCCCAACGATTAATTAGAAATTTCAGTGCAATTCTTTCAGATACTTCAAAGCAATATGGAACACTGTAATTAGACAACCGATTGACACACTCAAAGTCTGCGTGCCATCCTTCATCTACACACTTCAGACTAATCTATTTTACCTGGCCGCCTCCCATTTAGACGCCGCTACTTTCATGGTCGGTACAAACAAAGTAGAGTGTTAGCCATAAAGATAGACAACCTTTGTGTTGCTTTTTTTTCAACTTTTCCGGCTATATTAAAATGGCCGCCATTTCATCAATTTTCAACCGAATAAAAAAATCTTTGGCACTCTTACTATTAGTTGTTTACAGTTTGTTTTGACCAAGCCTTAGCCCTGCTAGCCTTTGTGGCCTGGAGTTATGCCTTTCGAAATGAATTGACACGAATTTTAATAGATAACTCTCTCACGAACCCTTCATCGGATCTATCCCAAATTTTGAGGGTTAACCATTCATTACATGGACATACGTATAACCCTGCAAGCAGCAGCTTTGTAGCGGAGCCGGTAACAATCTGGCGTATTTTTGCTTTCAGTGAAGGTGAAAATGTGCCAGTGTCAAAAATTAGGGTGTTGTCCCCTGCCCAGGGCTATACGAACTAGTGGGGTCATGGATTACAATCACCAAAACTAAGGCAACACAATGAACACCTAAATTAGGCTATACAGTCGTGCTTTATGTTCCGAGGGTACCACCCTCATTTTGGGCAATGCTACTTTTTCACCGACCGACACTGAAAATAATAGTCCGCAGGGTTCTAACCGCCAGTGCTAGAAAGCTGACCTCTTCAGGGTTTTAACTTCATAATAATAATAATAATCTTACCAAAAATCTTTTCATTCGGTTGAAAATTGATGGCGGAGTGGCGGCCAATTCGAAAATATTCGGAAACCTCGAAAAACGGCCAAGCCGGTCTTTTTTATGGCCAACACTGCATTTTAGTGGCTACTTTGTCATCCCGAGCACTCGTATTTCTCTTTTGTCGTTTACAAAAGGTATGGTGCTCGGGGTGACAGACAATAGAGTGTGGTTAGTTTTCCATAAAAAGTCCAAATCAACGGCTACCATGGTGTCTGTCTGACTTTCAAAAAATTTCAGATCACCTGTCAACTAAAAATCTTCACAACAGCCGTCTTCTCTGTACTGATGCTAGGCAGAAGTCTCGGTCGCATCCAATGGCTAGCCTTGGTGCTTCTCTTCCTAGGCGTGTCCATCGTTCAGCTGCAATCACAGAAAAGCGAAAAATCCTCCAACCACCCACGCGAACGGTCGCCTACCATTGGGTTCGCGGCGGTCTTGGGCGCCTCCATTCTGTCCGGATTTGCCGGGGTCTACTTTGAGAAGATTCTCAAGGGCTCAGCGCCGGTCAGTGTCTGGATGCGAAACATTCAGCTCTCGGCGTGTGCCATCCCTATAGCTTTCATTACTTCCGTAGGCAAAGACTACCAAGCACTGAAAGTCAACGGTTTTATGTACGGATTCGACTTCGCAGTCTGGTGTATGGTGGTTTGGTACGGCGTAGGCGGATTGTCGGTTTCGGTCTGTATCAAATATGCCGATAACATTCTGAAGAATTTTGCCACTTCAGTGGCTATTATCTTAAGCACAGTATTTTCCATGTATCTGTTTGGCTTTCAGCCTACGATTCAGTTTTTGCTAGGCGCAGTGCTTGTCATAGGCTCGATTTTTATGTATTCCACTCCGGTCGACGTTCTTAGCAACTTTTTACGACCGACTACTGCGGTGAATACCAAGTTTGCAGAAATATAGGCACTGCTAAGTGCAGTGGACGTTTTTCTTGTGAAGCTGGATTATTTGCAGGGACTAGTATTTTTTACTGAACTGTGATAAAGCAATGGCCTTACGAGCTTACTGTTGCTCATCATAAAGATTATGTATCAACTACATGATAATTTGGAAAATTTGAACTGAATTTTTCGATGTCCTGCTTAAAAACGACTATGGTAGTTTTCTTGTGCCATCCATGTTATGTTGCCTGTTTGTTATAATGTTAGAAGACCAAACATAAACCAATTAACGACAGTAGGAGATTCTGCACGACAGGAAAATTGCTTCAAGCAGACAAATTGGTACGTATCGTTTACATTAAGTATCAGTTGCGATTTGACTAGACAATCGATCGATGGATCAGCCGAGCGTAACCAGGAACAGGAAATAAATGCATCACACTTTTACACCAGTTATAAGAATAAGATAGGTTTGGAATGATTGGCAGCAGACGGACCGTCACTTCTTCCTGGCGCCCAAGTAGATGAGAAATACAAAAACAATCACGAAAATCGCCGCAACCAGCAAGATGAGCATGCGGTTCTGAATCACCCTGAAATTTGGATTCGATCTACTCTCTACGAGCTTGACTTGTCTCCTACTGTCGGTCACTTAATGGAAGATAAACTAGTAGTAGGTGGTTTGGGGTTATCCCGACCCGAAAATGAAGTACAGTGCGATTCACATATCCCGTGGGGTTTCACAAGGCCAGAACTTTTTCTCTGTGTACCGCCGAGTTGCCTTTTGGTAATAAAGAAGCTTATTTTTGTCATTTTCTGCTTGTTTCTAGATGTTAAACACAATTTGGCTGCTTTAAAATTGCGATCTTTAGCCTTATTTTTAATTAAAACGTGCTAAAAATGCATTTCCCGGCGTTTTGGAGGTTTTTGGAAATTTGTACCCATCCATGGGCGAAACCCCCTGGACATTCCGACTTGTCTGGTAAGGTATGCTGTTTTATGGGCTGTTTTTTTTTCAGCGCAAACAGTTTTTCGCCAAAAACCAGTTTATTTTATTAAAATATAATTTTTAACTGTTTAATCATAGTTTAATTAAGTATGACACTATTATCTATGAAAGTTCTGTCAAAATGTCCTGAAGTAAAGGGGCCAGTAAACTCAGAGTCTTAGGCAGTGTAACTTTCGGCAAGTTTGTTAAAGGAAACGTAACACAAAGAACATACCGTCGAATCATTCTGGACAAGACTTTGCTGCTCTGGCCCAAGTCCGTTTCCGCTTCCCGTAACCGATCCCGAGAGCGCTGCACTGTTTCCCGTTGAGTTTGCAGATTGTCAAGAACATTGGCTCCGATCTGAACAACCTTTTACTTGCAGAACTAATGTGTAGGACAGTCCAACTAGGGAACGAACGGAATTCCGATTGCGAAGTTAGAGCCATCGGAACTTTTGTTAAATTTTTAGGAAACCTAACACCATTTCTTGGGTACTGTTACATGCGTTTGTGCTGTGCAATCGATAATCTAACCTATTTCAGCAGACATGGGCCAGCATTTCGGCGAGGGGTGGTAAATTTTCAGTTCCACAGGGGAGTAGGGGGAGGGCCTGATGGGGATTGAGGGGATATAAGCCAGGAAGTTCGATGTTTATACTAAAATCATGCTTTTTGGCTTATTTTTCGTTAAAATCGGTTTTTTTTAGTGCATTTAAGCCCACACCTTGAGTCTTATCAGCGGAAAATTTTGGGTGTAACTCCACAAAAGTGTGCACTCAGTAGGTTGTAGAAGCAGAACTGAACACTACAGTCATGTCTCGTTAATGCGGACCTCGTTAATCCGGATATTCGCCTTCCGGACAAGATTAGGCCAGGTCATAAATTTTCCCCCATGTTGTATGACTCGTTAATCCGGATCCGGATTCGTTAATCTGGACAGAAGATTTAGGGTCCCAACTTCGAAATTTGTATGGTAAAGTGATTCGTTAATCCGGATTTTCTTAATTTGGACAAAATCCATGCGCAATTTTTCAATTCAGGTGTGAATTTTCAATTGAATAATTCTTTTCGTTGAGTCCGAATGAGATTACTTTTGCCTTTTTTGGAGCAACAATCAGCTGAAATAAGTTTTTGGGTTTTAATTAGGACGTACAGCTGTAGAATCTGATATGCAACTAACAAAAACCTGTCATTTGGGCCTTTGACCCGAAAAGCAGTGTTTTAGCTTTGATTCGTTAATCCGGAAATTCGCTAATCCGGACAAAATTGGCCGGTCCCAACTTGTCCGGATTAACGAGACATGACTGTACCAATAATTCAATCGATATAAAAGCGTTTTAGAAGGCCAAGTTTCAAATTTTTCTTCTCCTGATTGAGGAATCACCCAACCAGACCTCTTCAAACTACTAAAACTGCTTGACAATCGGACTTGTGATGTGTTAACACTGTTTGCTTGTCAAATAAACAGGTTATTCCAAAAATTTAAGCCGATTTTTTAAAAGTTCTCTGCTTCAGTTCCGATTCCGATTTTGGTATTACTCAGGAATCCGGTTCCGGTCGTTCCCTAAGTTCAACAAATACCAGAAATACCACTACACAACAACACTAGCTCAGCTGAGCCGAAAGAAAATCATTCTTCACTGAACAGGTCCATTAGAAATGGCAGTAAATTAGATACAGGCAGACATGGGCAAAGGGGGTCTGAGGGGTTGGGCCCTGTCAGACTCTGACCTACCCCTCTCAGGCCGCCGCTGCCCCCTCTGGAATTTTTAGGAAAAATTTTGTATTGTAAATCTAAATCATGATAAATACATGCAACATCCTAGATTAAGTGTAAATGAGCTCAGAAAAGCTCATTTTAACCTATTTTAGCGAAAACTGCCAAAAAACCTTAATTTCAGTCAAAAATCGGACTTTTTAGCTTACCATCCCCTCAACCCCTCAGACGCCGCTACCTCGCCCCCTCAGGATTCCGAAATTTACCACCCCCTCTGCTAGCCCATGTCTGGATCATACATGTAACAGGTCATCCGCCGAAGGGGGAGCGGGGGTTGGGGGGTCTGGCGCCGGCCGGGGGGTCTGAGCCAAAATTTTCGGTGGGGGTAGGGCACTAAAAAACTCTTAAAAATCGAAAAAAATCGCGATTTTTGGGCTAAAAATCGCCAAAAATCGCTAATTTGGGCTGAAGTACAGCTAAAAAGTGCTGTTTTGCAGGCGATTTTGGCAATTTTTGTGTCTGAAATTGCAAAAAATTGCTCAAAAATTTACTTGCCAGAAAAATCGGAGGGGGGTCGGCGAAATCGTCTCGGGGGGGGGGTCCCATCCGGGGGGGCTGGCCTAAGTCGGGTAGGGGGAAGACCCCCAGACCCCCTGTTACATGTATGGTCTGGATACAGGTGTACCAATAAAACAACTCAGCAGATTTTTTACTCTAGCAACTGTAAATCTCAACGGCTTTGAATGATTTTTTTTCAAATGAAAGACAAGTAAATTCTTGAAAGATAGTTGAAATTGTTATTAAGATACTCTGGTTGGTTCCTGAGACATTTGCCCTCAAAGTCTAACGAGATTTTGGCAATGAACAAGAGCTATTTCGCTGCACGGAATAATAAAGCAGATTCCTCTTCAAAGCGGTTGAGATTTACGGTTGCTAAAGTAAAAAATCAGCTGGTTTGCTTTTGTTTGCACATCCTGTAGATTTCTTTATTTTAAATGAGAAGAAAGAGAGCTAATTACTGGTGTGCAGTCAGGAATCGGCCACTATTAAAGATTACCGCATAAATTCTGCTAACTTTTAGTTGATTAGCCCAAAAAGGTCACAAAAGTCCCAATAAATACCAATTCACACCAGACACGGGCTAGCATTTCGGCTGATGGGGCGGTAAATTTTCAAATCCTGAGGGGGCTTAAGGGGGCAGCGGCTCCAGCAGATGGGGTTGACGTTGAGGGTATGGTAAGCCAAAAAATGCGATTTTTTACTAAAATCACGCTTTTTAGACCTGTGTTTCTACTGCTATCAAACGTTCCCCTGACCAGGCACCAAATTCAACGACTTTTCCTTAATTATCTCACTTTTCCATGACTCCCTTCCCTAACTTTCCAGGTCCCACACGAACCCTGCTTTAACTGTACTTGAGCCCAAAAAAGCGACTTTTGACGATTTTAGACGAAAAATTGTGATTTTTTAGCGTTTTGAGTGCCCAACCGCGGGGCCAGACCTCCCAACCCCCCTTTCGGCGAATGACCGATGCTACGTGTATGACTTTGCCTATGTCTGGTTAGCACTATAGGTAAGCCAAGCCTAAAGATAACTGACCTGTTCAGTTTCAATACACATTTTGTAGCTGTCTTGCAGTTTGCGTCCGGTCCTCTCCAACCGGTCTGTGTTGCTGATCAACTGGGCCGTCTATAAAAGGTAGCAATACCAAATTCTTCACACTTACAGGTTATTAAAAAAACGAGAATTTACCTCCAGCTTTAGTTTGAGCGGACGGATCTGTTAGCTTTCGATCTTATTTGAAAGAGCCTGCAATGGCCGATCGATCGGTTGGTCGCTGGCCAAGAACAAATCACTGGGTCTGGTACTGTAAACGTTCAAATTGAGCGAGTTCAGCACACCGTGATTTTCCCTGCTTTTCAGTTTTTTAATGGTTTTTGTGGATTTTCCCTCAAATTCAGAATCAGAATCGTGAGTTAAGTTTCGTACAGAGCTGCGCATGCCTCCAGCAACCACTATTCGAGATTCGAGGGCTGATTACTAAGTGCACGACCGGCCGCTTCCAGGCATTCTCTCAACTGAAGTGGAGCTCGTTAATCAAAAACGCTTTACCCTCGTAGAGACTCGAGTTTCTCTTGGTGCTTCTTCTTCAAGTATAGCATTAAATTAGTTACTTGAGGCAACACGAGCTTTGTGGAAACTTAGCATACAGTTACCGCTCCGAATTTGAGACAAAATCCATAAAAAAACATTAAAAACTGAAAAAACAGAAGAAAATCGCAGTGTGCTGAACTCGCTCACTTTAGACGTTTACAGTATCCGACTCAGCGGCTTGTTCTTGACCGGCGACCAAACAATCGAGCGGCGATTGCGCGCTCTTTCAAATGAGACCAAACGCTAATAGATCTGTCTGCTCAACCTAAAGCTGGAAGTAACTTCCCGTTCTTTTAACTAGAGTGCGAACTGGTATTGGGTGTATTGGGGTGTTTTCCAGGCATTGGGTATTGGGTTTTTTACCCCCCAATACCCAATACTAAATTGGACAATTAAAAATAGAGAAAAAACGATGTTGACCTGAAAAATTTATCTGAAAAAATCGAAAAAGTTCATCGATGATTCAGTTTAGTAAGCTGTTTTCGCGTTAAGGAGCCGTCCATAAACGACATCATTCAAAAATCCTGATTTTTCGGAGCCCGCTCCCCCAAAATCGCCTTGCGTCGTTTCTAGGGGACCTCTCTCCCTAAGACGACGTCGTTTTCGGTTAGCCCCAGATACACGTACAGTACAGTACTGTCATGTTTTCTTGTTACCATATACTGTGTAATCAATTCTAGAACAAATCCCTACAACCGCTCTGGCAAGCTTTTCTGTATGTAGAAACCTTTGACAGAATGTGCATAAATCGAAAATGACGCAATCGAAGTACCCTAAAATTCCGAAGAAAGCGACGCCATTGTTTTCCTAACCTGCTCCCCCTTCTGGTGTGTCGTCTATCGCCGCATTTCAGCCGACCCCCTTCTCCTCTGGAACCAGGTTGTTTATGGACAGCCTAATCAACTAAACGTTAGTAGAATTTCCTAAAGTGTATGCTTTTCTAAGCGCTACACCAGTAATTAATTTCTCTGTTCTTATCTAAAATAATAATGGTGACATTTCTAATGTGACTGTAATGTACTAGCACCGTACCCATGGCTATTGCGGTGGTGCACAATTTCTGGCCGAGTTTAGGAAAAAATCGTCGGAAGTATGAAACATGACTGAATTACGAAATATTAAATACCAAAACTGTTAATTTCTGCTAATTTTACGCCTAAAACGGCTTCAAAATGCTTTCCGAAAGGCTATTTTTTCAAAATTTTCTCGCCCTGCTTGGGCAGCGGCCCAACCAGCCTCTTAAAAATTTTAATTGCAGCGCCAAAAATCTTGTGTACACACACAACCAGAATGTACCTGTCCACTGAAATGAAATTTTTGGCCCAGCTACGTAAGTATTGGGTATTGGGGTATTGGGGGTCTCAGGTATTGGTATTGGGTATTGGGGCATTGGGTTTTTTAGGTATTGTTCGCACTCTACTTTTAACAACTATATTTTGAACATTCCAACCAAAAACCGTCGTACATGTTCCTCGCTAAAGGCATCGGACGAAGCAGCAGCCATTCCGTTCTCCAGCAGTTCGCTTCGCATAGCGTCGCTGCCCAGACGTTTGAGAGCGTTCTGCAATTCGTTCTGCAACGCCTGCTTGTCGCTGCGGTAGCTCTTCACTCTGGTTTCGTATTTAGCGCGCTCGGCGCTGCCGGAGGGCAACTCTCGAACCGACAACTCCATCTGTTCCAGTAGTTCCTCCACTTCGGCCAACATTCGCTCCACATTGTAGATGGCTTCCCGACGTTGCGCTAAAATAAACTGCTGTTTTATGAGCATATTTGGACGATTTTGAAATGCTGTCAGAAAATAAACGATAATAGATGTTTATTTATATGATCATTAAAATATTAATTTCTGTGTGGGATCAGTTCCTGATTTCCCCCCAGCTACACCTGATCCACAATTTTAGAATTGTCCTAAGGTAGTTAAGCAGCAAAAGTGGATTCCTAGAAAAACCAGATCTCTTGAAATTTGCTTCTTGCTTTGCTTGCTGCCTAGCCTACCGTTTTCCAGCCCTTGTAGTCTGCCGATTTTGGCTGTAATTTCGGCCGTTTGAGTTGAATATTGTTGTTCGAACTGCTTCAGCAAGGACATCTTACAGTTGCTGCTGCACTTCACACCACCTTGTTGAGGAGAATGACTGAAACGAACAACCCGTATCCTCAGCTACACAGTGAGTAAAGCCCATAGGTAGGCCGGAGTAATTCGGCACAAATTTTTTCATTGGAATATTGTGCCAGAACCAAAGAAGCTAGCTGAGTGCTAATTTTTGTAAAGCTTATTGTGTGAAGAGGTTGTGTACAAATTATTGGCTCTGTATCTGAAAACGTCAGTCTTGAGTTAAAGGCAATCATTTAACACTCACTCAAAAAAGTCGTTTTTCGACTGCTGCTAAGTTGGGCCGAGACAAAAAATACAAGCTTTCAAAATTGTATGAAAATGCGACAGCCAAACAAAGATGGTATGAAAAGTACTGGGTGTCGGGAGAGCTGTTTGAAAAAGCATGTAGACGAGCTCATACTGTATCTAGCGACGTTAGACTGCGTAACTTTCAGTATCGTGTTGTGCACAGGATTGTTCCCACCAAGCAGTATTTGTATTACAGGAGAATAGTGGAAGATAAGCAGTGCAAACAGTGCCATTTAGGTAGCACGGAAACCGTTGAACATATGTTATATTACTGTCCACTTGCAAAACGAGTATGGAGAATGCTGGAAGCACTCATTTATGACGTAGACCATCAGCAGACCTCCTTCGATCTGATTACTGCGCTTTTTGGTCAAGAGTATGACTTACACGTTGATTCTAAGGTGTTGAACTTGCTAGGCATTTATGCAAAGCAGTTTATCTACAACCTATCAAGAAATGAAGTCAAAGAGCTGTCAGTCATGACGTTTCAACACTTTGTTAAAGCTAGTTTAAAAACTGCATTTTTTGCAAGCAAAATGCTGAAAAAAGAAGACGCTTTTAAGCAAACTTGGGGTAAATACACTTGCGCGTATATATCCAACTATTATCCGCCACGGTGGCGGATAATTCAAGTGATCGTACGTGGCCCTTTCCCCCGTGGCCAGTCACCCCCGCACCGCGCTCACACGACTGTGACTTAATTCATCACATAATAATAGTTTATTTTGCGTTCCTTTTGTTTCTTTGCTGAGTTCGGCCTCTTTATATTTCAGATAAAGCGATTATATTCGTTCTCAGTCAAGTCACCTTACTATGGTTATTTATTGCATGCATACAAACAGCGTAATGCTACATATGTGCTAGAATAAAATGCTTTCTATTTTCAGCGTCTCTGACTACTTCTATACTCTCCATCTCAGCTCTCCTGCCCCAGTTATGTAACTAGTTCGTTTCTTGCCCTGCTTTAGACTTAGTACCTATGTAGCGGGATCCACCCAACGTTAGGCTACATATAATTGCTTTCTGCTTACACTCACTTCAACCGTTTTCGAACCTACGAATGACAGCACTTGCAGGTACCAGGCAAGCTGACTGTGACGCAAAAGACAGAGTAAATTTGCCGTGGTAACGACATAACGTTCCTTAACCGATGAAACCAACTGGTGTGCTACTGTATTCTTCGAAACATATGTTATAGCCCAGTACACGACCAAGAATATTTCGGATAATCGATACAATATAGAAAAACGTTGCACAGTTCAAATAATCACGATAGAGCACAGCACAGCTAAACTCAGAGTAAGCGAAATCCTATTGATGACTTAAGTGTTGCACAGGAGTAATTCACCCGTTTCATGGCCACTAACAGGACGAGAAAAAACGTAAAGCATAGCTACAGTACCAAAAGTGACCGGAACAACTAAGAAAGGGCAGAGTTCTACTACTTACAGCGACAGCACAACTAACAGCACACTAAAATAACGATAAATTGAAGAAACAGAAATAGAAAGCACAGTGTAAGTTCAGTCAACTTTTGGTTGTTTCTCAGGCATCGGGAATGATTCACGCTTGCGTTTGTCTTTCCGGCCATCACTAAAAATGACTTGCTGGTACTAATGGTAGCGTGCAAGAAAATCTATAGATACCATGCATGTAACAGGGGGTCTGCCCCCCCCCCCACCCGACTTAGGCCAGACCCCCCCTGAGACGATTTTTCCGACCCCCTCCGATTTTTCTGGCAAGTAATTTTTGAGGAAATTTTTGCGATTTTTTACAATTTCAGACACAAAAATTGCCAAAATCGCCTGCAAAACAGCACTTTTTAGCTGTATTTCAGCCCAAATTAGCGATTTTTAGCCAAAAAATTGCGATTTTTTCGATTTTTGAGCGTTTTTTAGTGCCAAACCTACCTCCCAAAATTTTGGCTCAGACCACCCGGCCGGCGCCAGACCCCCCAACCCCCTTCGGCGGATGACCCGTTACATGTATGATAGATACTGTTTAGCTGTTTTACAGACCTCTGTTTCCCATTATAATCGATTTGTCATATTTTTTCTGATTGTCGTGCCCCCGATTTCGTTTTAATTTAATCTAGCCACCGATATTTAAGCACTTATCCGATTCTAGCACAAGTACAATTCACACTAAAACATCTGCATACCATGTGGCATCTTCATTTCTGTTACTCAATGGAGGCCGGCTGTTTGAAGTTCCGGCTGAGTCATTTTCAGTGCCTGCTTCAGCTGTCTTTGGACAGTTCCAGCCGTCAAAATATTTTGGTTCCCCGGTCGATGGCTACAAATGCTACCCATACCCTTAGCCATGGGTGCCCATACCTTAAATCATGTTAAATGCCTGACTAAATTACTTTGATCACTGTTTCTGCAAGACAGTGTGGTGTCTGCACTTACCCATTTGGTCGGAAGTGCACTTGCAAGTGCGCCGTGCAGTCGTAACCGACCTTGATTGTAGGATCGGTTAAACTTTTGGGAGCTCGCTTTGTCCCGTGAGGTTGATACTGTCCACTTCTATGGCAGATGTACAGAACGTGAGTCGCAGACGACGTACGATTAACCCAGTTAAACCGCCCTTCACTTTCGGTCATCTGCTTCCACTTCTCAAAACTGTTCTGGTTGTCAAATTCCTCCTCGATCATCGTTGCCAGTTCTCCATGCGTTTCTTGCACATGACCACAAAGACCAGCAAATGATGGCAACACGGCTTCTGAAATGTTAATTTACGTGTACCTATCTATCTATCTATTGTACAGGGTGCGCGAAAAAAAACAACCCAGCAGATTTTTTGCTGTAGCAACCGCAAATCGCAACCGATTTGAATGAATCTTTTTTTAAATAAAAGATAAATAAATTCTCGAAAGGCTGATGAATCGCTTATTAAGATAGCACTCTTAGTTCCTGAGTTTTTTCCCCTCAAATTCAAAACAGAGATTTTGGCAGTGAACAAGAGTGATAAACACAACCCAACAGATTTATTACTTTTGCAACCATGAATCTTAACCGATTTGAATGAATCCTTTTTTGAATGAAAGATTGATAAATTCTTCAAAGATTGGTGCAATATTTATTGAGATTCACTGCTTAGTTCTTGAGATATTTGCACTCAAAATCGAAACAGATTTCGGCAAAGAACTAGAGCGATTCCGTTGCACTTCATAACAAAGCATATTCCTACTGCTGGGGGCTAATGACACTTTACTGTTGAAGTGAACCGAGTTTGTGTGTCACCAGTAAAGCCTCCAATAGTCCTCAGCAGTAGCAGGAATCCGTTTTATTACGAAGTGCAGCGGAATAATAAAAAATCCCTCTTGTTCACTGCCAAAATCACTGTTTTGATTTTGAGAGTGAATATCTCAGGAACTAAGCAGAGTACATTAATAAACGTTACATCAATCTTTCAAGAATTTATTTATCTTTCATTTAAAAAAGGAGTCATTCAAATCGGTTGAGATTTGCGGTTGCCACAGCGAAAAATCTGCTGGGTTGTTTTTTTTTAGCGTACCCTGTATATTGCATCGTCGATCAATTAAGACACGCAGAGTACTTGCATTAACAGGAAAAATGGAATATTTGACTGTTGATACAAAATCAATTGTATTTATTTATCGATAGGTATCGCACTAACTGCTGATGCTGAAAAATTACCCAATGATAACAATAACCCAATCATGAAACACTAATGTCAGCTCACTATTTTAGATTAAAATACTTACCGCACAATCCGCACTTCTTTCCGGAGCCTTTTGTGGTTTCCTGCTCAACTTCAGTTGTTCGTGTTCTTCTGGGTGCTGTTTATTCCGATGTTTCAACAGCCCGCTTCTGTACGCATAACTCAGACCACATAATTCACATTGATACTGCTTTTTATGCCCCTCTTCATTGTTCGCCATGATCTAGTCTGCAATTTTACTGCAAACAACACTGCCAAGAAAGCAAAGACAATTTTCGTCACTCTTGCCCTTGCTTGCAGACGCAGCGCAGCGAAATAATCGATTGTGCCGCGGACTTGATTGTGGCGGATATTACAGAAGCGTTGAATTTTGAATTATCCGCCACCGTGGCGGATAATAGTTGGATATATACGCGCAAGTGGTAAATACCTACGTTTCTTTGACATACTGAGCCCGTAACAAGAGACGTATCATGTAGTACTTGCTCTAAATCAATCAATGCTAAGAAAACTGCCTCTACAAACAAACAGTGACATCAGATCCAGCTGCTAGTCATTATTTACCTACTAACCACTCTACTAATTTTATTTTAAATTTTAAATCAATAAAAACTTTCGTCAAAAAGTTGGGCCGAGATATTTTTGAAAAACTGAAAATGGTGTGCCGAATTACCCCGGCTTACGTACCCTATATTCACACTTTTTAGCCTATTTATCATCACACAACATATGATGGCTGCATCACCTGCTAGCGACAGCAAATCGTCAAGCCATTTACTACTAGTGACATCAATTTACATTGGTATCTTCAAAGAATATACAAAAGAAAAATGAAATGGCAGCAGTAGTACGGGGCGGTCTACGAATCTCAATATTATTATTCAGATTCGGGCGGGCACAAATCGCCGGTAATATGGATTCGGACCCCCGGACCCCCGGACCCCCACCGAATTCGGACCCCCAGATTCGTACGGAAACTACGGTTTGTGGATTCGGAACCCCACCCCGGGACCGTAGTTTAAATTTCCCGAAATTTTGTTTGCAAATTTCGGGGCACATTTGGACACCTCGGTACGCGGACCATTCACCCCATCCGCCGACCACCCTAACTTTAGGGCTCAGTTTCAAGCTGATGCTTAGGTTCAGGCTTAGCTGGGTGCAGGTTCACAGTTAGGATCATCCTTTAGGGTAAAATTTAATATGGCAGTTTGCCTTGCCAGGTGGGATTGAGCTGGCAATCGGTTTCTTTAAGCTCTGATTTTATAAATTACTGCAATGCGGTAAATTCGTTCATATAATCATTATGTAGTGACTTTGCGTAACGCATTTCCCAGCAAACTGCACGTCATAGAAATAAATTAAGCATCGGCTAAACGATTGTCAAAAATGCTTGACTTGGTGGTGAGTAAAAAAAGCTGCGTAACAGTTAAAGCGGAAGGTCAACATTGAGCATTACAGTGAGCAAATATACTTGCACAAAAAATTGAGTCCAACAAAGTATTTCTCAGATAAAAATAATTTAAATATAATGAAAAATGCCATTACGGCAGTAGGAGAGCAAAAAACTGACTGCTTCACACTGTCGCTGAGCTCCAATGAAAGTACATCAAATCTGAATAAAAATTGTGCTAGAAATCTTTACTAGCGAAGGAGCTACTACTGTATATATGAATCTAAAACTCATCATAGTCAGGGTCGTGGCAATCTGTTGATCCAAAATCCCCTGACATGCCCCCGATTTTGCCTGCCCAACCAGATGCGAGGAAATTTTGAAAATTGCGTTTGAAAGGCAGTCTGAGCATACAACTAACAGTTTTAGTAGTTTGAAGAGGTTTGGTTGGGCCGCCCAACCAGCGCTAAAATTTTCTAAAAAAATCAACCTTCAAAAACGCGTAAGAAAGGCATTCTGACCACAGAACTAACAGGTTTAGTAGTTTGAAGAGGTTGGTTGGGCCGTCCAACCAGGGCGAGAAAATTTTTGAAAAATTACCCTTCTAAAACGCACTTATATGGTCTGAATTACATGCGCTTTCATTGCTGCTTCTAACCTACTGAATGCATGTTTTTATGTAGTGACGCACCGCAATTTCCGCTGATAAGTCCCAAAATCCCATGACAAATTTTAAATCCCCTGACCGAATCCGAACCCTGATAGTATTGGGGGAATTGAAATGCCGTTGTTGAACACAGTAACCGAGACTACATTGTATCTCTTTCGCTCGAAAGGAGCATCACATTGTACTGTTATTTTACTAGTGGATTTTTATTTTACTATTTACTAAATTTACTACAAATCCAGCCATTCAATTTAATTTTTATTTTTGTTTTACTACCAAGCAGCTTTGATTTTACTAATTTTTGTTTTACTAATAATTTTATTAATGTTACTACCATTTTACTACGATTTTACTAGTCATTAGGGGAAATTTTGCATCAATGATGCGAAGATCTTATGAATAATTAATGTTTGCGCTAAATAGTTGCTGAATTTGATCATGATACGAAGTTCTCAAGAACTTTAGAGATAAAACTGTGTAAAATTCGACTGACAAAAGTGCGCCCACACATCTTTTATTGCAAAATTGATCAAGAATTTGGCTGGAATTTACCAAAAACTAGTAAAATAGTAGTAAAATTTCCATTTTACTATTGATGGTCTTTGTTAATTTAATTTAATTTTTACTTTACTATTGGCTTTTAATTTTACTTTCTACTATTATTTTACTACTATTTAGTAAAATACCACTAGTATTACTAATTTTTGTTTTACTATACTATAGCAAAATAACAGTATCACATTGGTTCCACAGTACAGTAGTATATTCGCACGCGCTACTGTTGCTAAGTAAATTATAATTATAATTTTAATTATAATTTTTAGAAATTTACTAATACAGGTAAATTATAGTTTGAATTATATTAAAAGTGAATTTTTGCCTTAAGTAAATTATAAGTATAATTTAAATTAATTTTTTTTAGAAATTTACTAATACAAGTAAATCATAATTAAATTATATTTCAAATTAATTTACTTAGAAACAGTAGTACGCGCGCATGTAGGTAGACCAATAATAACGAAGTATTTAAAAAAATTTATCATACTTACGCTACACAAGGAAATATGTAATCACACCATGCGGCAATATCGAATCAAGCATAAAGTGCCCGAACAGAGTTGCGTCAGTACTCCAATCTACCAGAGAGAATTTGCGACCAGACGCACTAGCACAGATCATACACTAAAATAGAAGAAGTAAAGTGAAAATCGGTACCGGAAGATCAGAAGAGATCATACACCAAAATAGGAGAAATAAAGTGAAAATTGGTACCGGAAGAACAGCAGAGATCATACACTAAAATAGAAAAAATAAAGTGAAAATTGGTACTGGAAGAAACTTGAATTGCAGCTTGAAACTGAGGCCTAAAGTTAGGGTGCTCGGTGGATGGGGGGAATGGTCCGCGTACCGAGGTGTCCAAATGTGCCCCATATAATTTTCAAATAAAATTTCGTGAAATTTAAACTACGGCCTAGGTGGGGTTCCGAATCTTAAGAACCATTTTTCCGTACCAGGCTGGGGGTCCGAATTCGGTGGGGGTCCGGGGGTCCGGGGGTCCGAATCCATATTACCAAATCGCCTCCCCAAGAAGTTGAAAAGTTGGAAAATGGAAAATATAAAAAAGGGAAAATGATTCCCAACAATTTTGAAATTAGGAAAACATGCACGCACAATAACAACCATCATCACCGAATGCAAAAAAAATTTGCATATCGGTAACGCCAGTAATTCGGCAACGGTATTACTGTTTCCCAGCAAGTTAATAGCAAACAGCAAGTTAATTTATTTTTGGGCGAAATCGGGTAGCAAATTGCAAATTCCTAGCAAGTTAATTTTGGGCAAAGCGCCGCCTAGCAAACAAATAGCTAGTTTATTTCGGATTGAGGGAGTGAGAAATTTGCTAGGAATTTGCTAGCAATTTACTAGGAATTTACTAGGCTCAGACATATTCTATCTTTCCCCGCTTGGCATGGGACCTGCTGTGCTGCCAGGATATACTTTATACCCAAGGTTGGTTACGCTACGCATATAGCTAAAGTAGGGCTATAGCCAAGTATGGACAAAAGTCAATCTCTAGGCTGACAGTAGATTCGGCAAATACTGTAGAAAACTACTGAATGTGTTCATATTAGGGATAAAGTTATAGAGAAAATTCTTGCCTGTGCTTCTCTTCCTGCTGTTGTTTGTTGAGCTCATTGAAACTGAGATACAATGTAGAGTTTTGACTTTAAACGGTACCGGAGTTTTCCACTTATTTGACAAATAGAAAAATGCCCAAAATGGGTCACTTTTCACGCCCTTTTGAAGTCCATGATCTTGTAATAACTGTGGTGGTCTTATAATCGGAAAATCTCGAAGTCATCATTTGGTTGAGCGAAAAATTTGTAGCAAATTCTAGCAAATTGATAGCAAATAGATAGCAAATTTCTAGCAAATAACAAGTTAATAACAAATTAAATTTGAAATTTCAGTGTTTAGCAAGTAATAGTGTTGTTATGACTACTAGTCAAAGTCAAAGTCATAGTTAATACTTTTGTGATATTGCAGTCAAACGGACAGGTAGTCAAAGTCAAAGTTTGACTACCTTCGTTACCATAAATACGTAGTCAAACGAAGACCAGGTAGTCAAACCGTTTGACTATGACTACGTTTTTTTGTAAACAGTGGGGTTTTGATCTGCATTTTAGCCCTTTTTGGTGTTCTCAACAAAACATTTTGCAAAGTTGTTACATTTCAAAGAACTTTAGAACACCAAACAACCTCTTTTCAATAAATTTGAAACAATGACAGGACAGTGAATCTCTGCTTGATGCAAGCTTTTTCGCAAGGGTAAAAAATATAGCATACTGTACCGTGTTTTTCCGAAAATAAGCCCTCCTAGGCTTATTTTAGGTTTCAACATTTTGTTTGTCTGGAGGGTGTAAACGGACAGTTTAGGTTCGTAAAGTGCGTGAAAATAAGCAAAACATTACGAAAAACAAGTTAGACAGATGGAAAATCGAAAGAGTGAAAGCAAAATGCAATGCTATAAAGGCTAATAACACAATTCATTAACAAGCAACACTGTACGATTGCATTTACCTGTGTTCTATTGAAGTTAACTGAAAACGGCGGAAAAAGGAAGTTTCCATGAATAAATCCATGGACTTATTTTCGGTTTCAATGTGGAGGGCCAAAAAGTGCCACATGGGCTTATTTACGGAAAAACCTGGTACGTACCTTTCTAAAAACGTTTTGCACAGCAAATAAGAACATGAGATAAGAGAACTCAACAATTTTCTTGGTTTCACATACAAAAGGCGTTTTGTCCTATTTTTGCGGCAACATATTTTTGTTTAATCTTATATTTTTTGTTTAAAAAATTTCAGAAGAAAACACAATTATAAACTCATGCATGCGCTCACTTTTGCGGCTTATTGCGGAAATAAATTGTATCCAAAGTAAACCATTTACCGACGGAATCACAGATATTTCCAGTGACTGAAGTTTATAAATCGCTGAAAATGTCGATTTCGCTCTGTTTCAAAAAGTAGTCAAAAGTAGTCAAACCAGTGGTCGTAGTAGTCAAATGGTTTGACTACAATATAGTCAAATTTGACTACTTGGATATTGTACTCAAACGGGCGGTAGTCATAGTCATAGTCAAACGGAAATTTTGGTATTGTAACAACACTAGCAAGTAAATAGCTAATAAATAAAATTCCGGGCAGTTACTAGCAAGTTAATAGCAAGTTAATTAGAAAATAAATTAACTGGGAAACAGTAAACGGTATGAGATCCCGCCATCACAATAGACTCATGTTTTCCAAAAGTTCCACAACAGAAGAATGGCTGTGATTGCGGAGTTTTCATCTGTGCTTTTGCTGCGTTCATCTCTTCTGATTGTCGCATTTTAGCTGCACAAGTGCCTATTCTATCAGCAGTTGAGCACTTACATGCACCATGCATGCACATATTTTGTAAACTTCGCTTACATGCTGATGTATAGAACTGGAGGCAGCTTTGTGCCTACCTATCTTTTTCCGCACAAGACCTTTTGTCCTTTTGGTCATCACTGTAACTACACACTGACGCTGCCTGCAATTTAGAAATCGACTTCTGAGATCTATGCTCACAGAAAAATAACCCTATTTACAGTCATAAACGCGACTCCGAATCTATTTTACCTTAGTATTTAGATATTAGTATTTAGATTTGTTGTCACCGAAAGGCAGTGATGACAGGTAGATAAATTGGATGGACTTTTTCTATATTTCAACTTATTGAATGAAGCAATTTTGCGACAAGCAATCGTTTCTTCCAGCATAAGCTGTTGCGCTCATTTTGCCATTAGTAATGCCTATTTCCCTTCTCTTATGGCGTAAACTTGCGATTTTCCAACTTTCCTACTTTCGGGGAGGCGATTTGTGACATTGGAAAACCCGCAAAACGTGGTGTACCACTGTGTACCACAGCGCACCGCACGTCGTCACCGTTTCCGTTTTTCTGGGGAGGCGATTTGTATACGCGCTAATATTATTTACCCAACAATAATTGCCCGGGCAGATGAATTTACCAAAATCGAACAGAATTTACCCGGCCCAGTAGATATATTTACCGATCACCTCACCGGTACAGACTTGGCAACGAGTAAAACCGTCTGAACTGAATACCAAAAATTCCCATTATTTCTAAAAAATTTTACGAATTCGTTAAAATTCTCGTTAAAATTTTCGTTTTGTTTGCTGTTTTTTTGTTCTGCTCCGATTGTTTGTTGACTATTCGTTCGGACGTATAAACTTTTCTTCTTCTCAAATATATGGAGAGCAAACGTGTTTTTCAGATTTTTGCCGCGAAAAAATTGTAGTAATTGTGCGATCATCTACTAATCGAGCGCCGAGGCCGTGGTCATTCAAAGACTGGATTCGGCGTTCCTTGGGAGCAAGAAGAAACTCACCAGCTAATCTATCAATACCCGTCGGAAGAAATTTCGTCGTCGAAAGCATCCAGTCGAATTCTTTCAGATAGACAGCTGAAGCACAGTATTTCATAAAAAACAGTCAAAAGTACAAAATAGTGACGTCAAACACTGGTGTGGTGAGAGAGAGAGCGCGCACTGAAGTGCATAACTAGAGACATATTGTAGGTAGTGTTTGGATTCGGTTGAAATTTGAAACAGTAAAATGCGAAGTACGTCCACGTATGTACTAACTCTCCACCACTGTTTTCTTACTATGTATTTTAGAGCAGAATGGGGATGTTTGCCCTTTCGAAGGGGTCTGCGTTGAGTCGTAGCATGCTATATAACCTGTTTGGAAGTGCCTTGGTCATATCAAATCAGACATTCTTAACTGAACTATCTACAGCGATCTGCGTACGTGCATAGGCGATTTACGATACGATACTCTATTCTACGTACTGCAGCATTGCGTATGTAGTGTGACAAAGCTAAATTTACATTTTGACCACTTTGGTTCTGTACGTCTACTCCTTGGGCGACCATTAGTTTTGGTCGAAATGCCTTTTAACGCCCCAGCAGTCGCATGGACCACTGAAAATACTGGACGTCTATTGAAGGTGACTTCGTTTGACCATTGATGCGGTTTGCGCTTAAGTCGTGGTTTGTTAATTTGACAGTCTACCCGTTTAAAATTTAAAAATCCAAAGGTGCAGGGTTCGATTCCCAGCTACGCTCTTACACATGCCTAACTTTTTCACCTTTCTATTGTCATCCAGCCAGCTGGTTTTAGTTTTTCAGTAAAGGCGTATGTTCATCTCGTGTTGTTTTCTGTTGCCACCCGCCAGCTTTAAACTTTGTTGCTCCATGTGAATGAAATATCGGAGACCGAAAGCAAAACAAAAACGTTTTCAGAACCTACGTCTTCGATCCCCCAGCCAATCGCATCGTGTCGCCAAGAAAAGCTGTTTGGCCTTTTTTTGGATTTCTGAATAATTTTAAATAGCTTCCAATCCTTTAATTTTGCAGTGAATTAATTGATTTTTACATCATTATTATTTGCTTAAAGTTTGTTTATAGTCTTTTGCCTTCTATTCTATAGGCCTGAGTTTTGCGCTGCTCAACTGAACAGATCCGAATTTTCAGACGTCAATTACTCTTTTCCTATCTCATGAACCCCATTTTATTTACCAAATTTTGCTCGTAAACTTATCTTTGTATGGCCTTAATAACTGCAAAGGATCTAGAATGTTCTAGCACAGAACCAAGCCGAACCCTTCTACAACTTTGGTTGGTCTCATGAGGCAAGTCTCACATGGTTGACGTAGCTAAACGGTCATAACTCGCCAGTTCCGGTTCGTTATTTTAATGACTTAATTTTATTCAATTCTAAACTGCAGCGTGGATCATAAAAACAACAGTCTCATGTACTGCCTGAGGTCAGGTAGAATTGTAGAAACCAGAATTAGGATGAAATCCACTGGAATTAGCCTACTTCATCCACACGATACTGCAGTTACAGAGCATCCGTCTTCGGCTACTGCTGCACACAACAGCCAGAAAACAAAAATGGCGGACGCACCATTGGGAGAGCCTTGCGCCGCGACCGGAGGTCCCGACGCGACAACGCACTAGTACACAGGAAATGATTAATAATTGACGCTCAGCAAAGCACGCACAAAAACAACGGGAACGAAGTGTTAGTCCTGCGGCCGGTCTGAGATGGTTTCTGGGCAGAGGCGACTATCTATCCCACTCTCCAACCAATTGAGAACTCCCTCATGGTGACTGACACTTGCAGGAGCTCACGGCTAAGAGGGGGCCATGCACAGAAGTTGCTCTTTGACTGGCTTTGACACTAGCGTTCTGTTTTCTGTTTTTCTGTGCGTAATATTGCGAGTGTCGTTTACGAACCATTTCCTGTTTATTTGCGCGGTGTCACGCCGGACCACCGGTTGCGGCTCAAGGCTCTGTCGGAAGAGTGTCCGCCATCTTGGATTTCTGTGTTGTTGTGTGCGGCGGTAGCCAAAGTACGACGCTTCTGTTAGCTCCTGTGCGACGCCTGTGCGTTATTTAACAGCCCGTCTAATCTACGTACAATTCATCTACAGCTCCGACTATCACTTCGTATTACCTGCGTCGGATTCAGTCGAATTATTCTACAAAGTGGCGCAGTGCAGTAGTCAGCAATGATGCGGTTATTTATTGTGCCAACTGCGTGTTCCAAAAGCGTATATTCGATTTCAATAATCGCTCTATTGATAGCATCCTGTTAATTGAAGTGGTCTCACCTAAGTACCTACGTGTACGTATGTGTATACTCTCTGAAGAATCGAAATTGTCGCATGAACGCGCTGGTTGTTGGGCAACATTGCCTTCCATGGTGACAACATCACCGCACAAAGTTAGTAAACATCATGTTGAAAGGTCTTGCCTCTCTTCAAAGTTAGAATGCGCTACTGTTTAGGTAAACTGTTTTCGTACATACGTAGCTACTTGCATTTAACGCCGTAATAAAATGCTCCGAACAAAGCATGCAAATACACCACTTGTACGTATTAGTAGCTGTAACTAATATGACGCATTCAGGTGTGTTATTTGTACTCAGCTATGTCGGCTGGGCGAACCGTTGCGATTTGGAGTGCGTCTGCACGAAGAAAAATGGCGTCTACATAGCGCAATTGAAGTCATGCCTTTATGCGGCGGCCTACAATGTCCGGTTTAAGCAAGCTCAAAAGTTCTGTAGCTCAAATGCGGTCGATGATTTTGGATTGCCGCAGTTGGCAGGACGATTGGTCCAACTCCGAAACCAAGAGGTCAAAGTCGCTGTTCCGATGGTCATAGATCGTGCCTTTTTTATAGGTACAAGCAGTTCGTTTTCACAATCACACCATATCTCCATGTGGCGTACAAAGGATTTTGCAAACGGCGGTGCAAAATTTTGAAGTTGCCTGGTTGGGCAGCTACCTTAAAAGGGCGAGATATTTTTCAAAATTTAGCCTTTAAAACGTGTTTAAAAACATTCTGGGCTTAAAATTGACGGAAATTACAAATTTTAGTAGTTTAGAGTGGCCAGGAGGAGAAATTTTTGAAAATTTAGCCTTTGAAAACGCATTTAAAAGGTATTCTGAGCATGAAATAGACAGTTTAAATTTTGATAATTGATTCAATTATTATATTTTTGTCTAATTTTTCCTCCCTACTTCCACCGCAAAGGGGGTGTACACACCCTACACCCCTGGGTACGCCACTGAATGGGACGTATTTTAGTTTGTATGTCATTATTAAAGGTAGCTTGCATAGATTAGTCCTTGTCTACCTAGGTTTTAGAGCCATTTAAAATTGAGTGCAAGCACGCGCTACAATAGAAAACTCGAAACTGGTGAGTTTACGAAAAACCGCTACTTCTATGGCCCACTGTTTAATCCACTTTCGGCGAAAATATGGTTGACTACATCATTTGTTTGTAAATCTGCGGACAGACAGGCTAATGAATGCAATTTTACCCAAAGCTTTGATTACGTTCATGATTGTTGATCAAATTAAATACGCACCAGTGATTTTATAGGCATGCGAGCAAAAGTGGCACAAAACAGCACAAAACTGACCGATTATCAGTGGATGTACGACAACGACAACGGGCAGACGGTGTCGGAAATGGCCAATGTGACCGATATGGATGTGACTGATACCAACAGAGACTGCGTTATCTACGACCACAAGGCTGACAGCGTCACTAACGTCCATTGTGCAACTCACTACTACTACGTCGTATGCGAGATCTTCTGTAAGTAACAGCCGCTGTGATTTAGGCCACTTTCTGCTTTCCATTGACCACACACTACACATAGTAGTTTTGAGTTGTGTGGTGTTGGCTCAGTTTATACTTGTAACGCCGGCACAGTTGTTGCAGTGGTTTAGGCCGCAAAGCCACTGTGCGCGACGTCGTGCGTTCCGGCGCGGCAAGTTTCTTGCATTTATGATATCAACACGCCGGGCGCTACCCAGCAACATGGCTAGGAGTGGCTGGCAGTGAAGGAAGGGCAACACGTCCGAGATGACGATTACTGACTCGGGGCTGCGAAATGGACCACTGGTCTGATCGTAGGGTCGTACTTGAACGGTCCCCCCGCTACATTGGATCGGAATTTGGGATCAGACCCCTTCCAACCCCTCTCACATTCGGCGGATGACCTGTTACATGTATGATTCAGTAGTCCGTCCTGTGTCACAGACGCCCAGAATCTGCGAGTTTGTGAGTGCGAACGTAACCCCAACACAGACTTGCAACCAATACCAAACGATTCGTATGTATGTATGTATGTATGTATGTATGTATGTATGTATGTATGTATGTATGTATGTATGTATGTATGTATGTATGTATGTATGTATGTATGTATGTATGTATGTATGTATGTATGTATGTATCTATGCTGCATTCGTGCACTGGTTCAACCTTCACACTTTATTTTATGTTTATGTTACCCGTGCCATAGCGGAAATCAGTCACAATTTTGTGTTTGATTTGAGAGAGATGAACCTTTCAGATGATGAGTGCACCCCAGATACATGCACAGCGCCTCATGTCTGTGTGCCGGACGTTTCCAATCAGACCGTTTGTATATGTCCAGTCGGATCGGATATAGACCATCCTTCATGTGGCGTTGACTGTGCAGGAAAAGCGGATGGCGATTACTCAATTTCTCCCTGTTCAGTGCACTATTACACTTGCAGTGTAGGTAAGACAAGATTATTTTCTGCAATTGCATACATAGCAGTACCAGTTCTCTATTCGGTAAGACAACATACATAGAGTAACAACTGGAGTGAAATTCTCTGTTTGTAAAGGAACCGCGACTCAACACCAATGTGGAAGTGGCCAAGTGTTTGACCCGGTCTACAAGAGATGTGAAAACGATTCATTGGCTTGCAAGTGCCACCAGCTGGGCTACGGCTACGTTACCTCCACTCACTCTTGCTTCTTGCCTCCACACACGGCCTACCTGAACTGGCACCAAGCTTTCAAACACTGCATCGCCAAGCCATCAGAATTTGGCATGCACAACCTGATCGGTCGATTAGCACACATGTTCACTGCTGAAGAGGCATTGACAATGCTGGATTTGACAAGGACTTTTGCAACTTGGTCTTACCTACCATTCAACACACCCTTCTTTGGTACGAGGAGACCCATTTCCCCAATTGCCTGACTGCGTCTTTGCAGACTTTCAGTCTTGGTTTTAAGCTGAGGCTTTGGCTTTGGCTGTTATACGTTAACGTAGGCTTAGCCTTATAGAAAAACAAGCTAAAAATGGCAGTTTACCTATGGTGCGGGAATGGGCAGGTTTGTTACAAACCATTTATAAATCTGTGTTTGTTGGCAGCCCTGCGCAGTATGGTTGCGCCTGGAAATGCAAGCAGAATCGATCAGTACGGTTGGTGGTTCGACCCACTGAACAGCAATGCAGTGATTCCTTCTTCCACCTTTCCATACGCCGAGCAGGCCTTCAATTTCACCACCATCGGTTATGACTGTGGTTACTGGAATAGCGATAAGCTGCAGTGGAGAGATCAGAGATGTGAACAATTCAACATGGCGTTGTGTGAAGTGATCTGTAAGAGCTTTCCAGCTCTGCAAGTGGCAAGATTACGTGACTTATTACTAGTTTAGATGACCAGTGCAGTGTTAGCAGCCCTTGCAGCCCTCCGAAGCTTTGCTACTCAGGCAAGAACAGCGCTACACATTGCTTCTGTCCTGATGGTACCACAAATGACGCAACTTGTGGCGTTGACTGCTCAGGAAAACCGGACGGCTCTTCCTACCCTTTGGGCAGTTGCTCGTCTAACTTTTACACTTGCACTTCTGGTATGAAAATCTTCGATCTGAATAAACGTCACAGTTCATTAGTGCACATTCAGGATCGCCCACCTATAATCAGTGTCCTCCCGGCCAAAGATTTGAAGAGAAAATAGGCACATGCAACCGTAAAACACTTGCCTGCACGTGCATCGAACGTGGTGGACGTTACTTGACTTCAACAGGCTCTTGTATCATTCAAGACCTAACGACCACCACATGGTACTACAGCTTCGACCGTTGCATTGAAAAAGCTCAAACGTTCGGCATGCCTGGACTGTTTGGCAGACCAGTGAATGTGATTAGCTGGGAAGTCCAAGACGCCGTCAGCGCAGTATCCAGAATCTTTGGAGGCATCGGCTCGTTGAAACATGAAGTCCATACAGGTACTGAATAGGCCTGCAGTACAGTACAGTTGCGTAGCCAGACGATGTATACCCTACACTAGCGAAAGTAGGTAGAAAAATCGGTCTAAAACAGGAAAAACTAATAGATTATGTACTAAAACTGTTAATTTTATGCTCATAATGAACTTTGCGTGAATAGGCTCTTTCAATCTGGAAGGCGAAAAAGTACGAAAACACAAGCCCATGGGCATATAGGAAACACCCGCTAGTCATATAAATTATTGTTACCTTTAGGATTGCGCGCCAAATTGCTTGATTCAAACGCAACGGAACTAGAAGACTATGGGTGGTGGCGTTCACGCGCTGGACCAGTTGTGTCAATGGACAACAACCTTGCCACGTTTGCTTGGCATTATGAAGTAGACAACCCAGTTCAACAGTGCATCTACCTTCGTACAGACGACCATAAATGGCTGCAGACTGGCTGCTACGCGGAACGGGGGACTGTTTGTGAAGTGTTCTGTAAGTCTATGTTTGGTCAAAAACTTCTGACCTATTAGAAAATTTAGATGATGCTTGTCAAGCTTGTTCAAAACCAAAAATATGCGTTCCAAGATTACACAACAACTCTGACTGCGTTTGCCCCGAAGGTTCAACTGATGACTCAACTTGTGGTGTGAGTTGTGCTGGAAAAGCAGATGGCAATCATGGCATCGCACCGTGTACCGACTTCTATTTCAGTTGCTCGGGTGGTAGGAGCTCTTGATAGTTCATTCAATTCGTACTGAGCTTGTATTCAGGTGTGGCCACCATAGAGAAATGCGGCACTGGCCTCAAGTTTGACATTCTCCGTAAAACTTGCAACGTCACAACTATGCCCTGCAAATGCATCACTGCGGGTCGCTTCGTTGTCTCCACACAAACCTGTCTTTGGGTGGTTGCTGAGAACAATCACTGGTTCAAAGGCTACGAAACATGTCAGGCACTGAGCAACTCAGAGTTTGGAATGCCTGGAATAACAGCAAGACTGGCCCATGTGATCAACAGGGAGACAGCAATCGCCAGCAGTGACATTGTGGGCTCCCACTATGTTTGGATTGGTAGGTCTGTTTGGTACTAGTTTATCACAAGCTAGCTAGCTTCATGAAATTCTTCTGAGTTAGAAACAAATCCAATGGCACTGTGCTTTTTCTACTTTTAAATCGGCTTGAGAGCAAGCAAAGCCACTTCAGGATTAAGAGCATACGAAACCAACAACGCCTCAGTGTATGGCTGGTGGCTGAACAATCACAACCCAAATGCTGCCTATCCGCTGGAAACTTTTCCACTGCTGGCCACTGATTTTGATCTGGCTGCGCACTATCAGAAGTTCTGCGTGACCTATGACAAATCAAAGCACAAACTCTACACCTATTACTGTGACACTGCAAGACACCTTTTGTGCGAACTGTTGCGTGAGTTGTGTTGTGTTTTACCTTGAGAATTGGTCACAAAGTTTATGTTTTAGTAGACAACTGCAATCAAAGTTCGTGCAGTCCACCTAGAGAGTGCGTTCCAGACAGCAACGGCCGAACTCATTGCGTTTGTCCAGTCGGAACCAAGAACAACTCCAACTGCGGGGTGGATTGTGCTGGAAAGCAAAATGGAGTCTACCCGATTAGCGCATGTTCGCAAACCTATTACAGCTGTGAGAGCGGTAAATGTTGACAGACCTTAATGAGAATACAATAAAACAGCATCTATCTATTTAGAGACCGCAACTCTGGAAACATGTCCAAATAGCGAAAGTTTCGACGTGTTTGAGAAAAACTGTTCCAATTCCAGTCTGCCTTGCAAATGCCAAGAGCTTGGTGGACTTTTCAGTGCGGAAACGCAAAGCTGTTTCCTAGTACAGAAACACGACCAAATAGATTGGCTGACTCGCTTCAGGGCCTGCAAAAGTTATGCAGTGCAAGCATTTGGACCACTCAGCGTAGTTGGTCGGTTGCCAGTTCTACGTACAGCTGGTGCGCTGGCTGCAATGCTGGATGCAACCAGAGGTTCCATTGGCCAGATATTGATAGGTACGTGATGATTCTGAGGTCTGATCAACTACGATGACCATTTCTCCATAAAGGCTTGCGATACCTGACTGACTACACCTTGAATTCCACTCAGCTTCATCATTATGGTTGGCTACTGGATGACAAAAACGAAAACGCACTGCTGAATGTCAGTGCAGAAGAAGTGCAGAAATTCGTCAAGTCGCTCAGGTTGACAAACCGATTTTACGGCTGTGTGTACTACCATACTGCCTACAAATACTGGCATGAAATGGTGTGTTCAGCGCGAGTTTTCTATGGCATGTGTGAAGTCGTTTGTAAGCTGACTATTTGTTCTACCTAGCAGTGATAGTAGTCACTTAAGTACTGTAGATGATCAATGTTCTCTGCACAATCCATGCCAGGCGCCGAAAACCTGTTATCCAGAAAGCAGTCTACAAACTCATTGCGTGTGCCCCACTGGGGCGGTGAATGATCACAACTGTGGCATGAATTGCGCTGGAAAGACTGACGGAATGTACGAAATTGGCTCCTGTTCGCCTCATCACTATCGTTGCAATGGCGGTAGTTATTATGGTCTTTTTTAAAGGCAGTTTCATTTGTGTTTACAGGCTTTGCAACACTCCAAACTTGTCCAACTGGCCAGAACTTCGATCTGTTCAATCGAGTCTGTGCAGAGACAGTGCTGGCATGCAGATGCCAACAACTGGGCGGCACTTTTGTCATGGAATCTCAGAGTTGTTTGATTCTGCAAGAACAGAAACTCAACTGGAGATACCACTATCAGATGTGCAATGTCAATGCTACGGCCAAGTTCAGTCCCCTCCGGGTCATTGGACGTTTACCGATTATGCGCTCAGTCGAAGCAACTGCTGTTTTGCTGGGCGGTTTCGGAAGTTCGACAAGATATCCACTGATTGGTTTGAAGGAAAGATTGAAGCTTTGTTCGAGCCAGGTTTTTTAAGGGTTGCGTTATCTGCCTCAGTATGCAGTGAACAGCAGTCTTCTGCAACACATGGGTTGGTGGCTGGATTACACCAATGAGAATGCAGTTCTCAATTCTACCGAGAATCCGGACTTCCTAGCCAAGCAGTACATGCCAACGCCCACAAGAGCCTGCAATTTTTACTCTATCGATAGCAATCGCTGGCAAGAGCAGCTCTGTTCGAATTCAGCTGATGGGGCAGTTTGTGAAGTTGTTTGTAAGTATATTTCCGCCTCCTTCTCCTTCTCCCACATACCTCCTTCTCCTTCTCCTGCCTCCATCTCCTTGTAATTCTTTTTATTTCTCCTTCCCCTATGTACCTCCTTCTCCTTCTCCTCCTGCCTACTTCTCCTTCTCTTATGTACCTCTCGTATGCTTCTGCTTCTGCTTCTGCTTCTGCTTCTGCTTCTCCTTCTCCTTCTCCTTCTCCTTCTCCTTCTCCTTCTCCTTCTCCTTCTCCTTCTCCTTCTCCTTCTCCTTCTCCTTCTCCTTCTCCTTCTCCTTCTCCTTCTCCTTCTCCTTCTCCTACCTACTTCTCCTTCTCCTTCTCCTGCCTAGCTCTTCTTCTCTTATGTCCCTCCTTCTCTTTCTTCTCCTCTGTTTTGTGCAATGCCTACATTTAACTGCTTTACACTGCTTTGTTTAGATGACCAGTGTTCGTACGAAAATCCCTGTCAGATGCCCAAGGTCTGCTACTCAGATGCCAACAAGCGCACCCATTGTATGTGTCCGAAGGGAGCGGTCAATGACCAGACATGTGGAGTGGATTGCACAGGAAAAGCAGATGGATTGTACAAAATCGGCTCTGGCAGTCACTTTTTCTACAGTTGCTTGGCAGGTACGGTGCTACCTGTCGGTTCTTCATAATCCTGAAATTTCTAGGAACACCAACTGTACGCAAGTGTCCTGAAGGCGAACTGTTCAATATCGCTATGAATCTCTGTGCCGAGTCCTCGTTGTTCAGCAAATGCTCAACAGCCTATGTAACAGAGACAGACACTTGCATCACAAAGTACGACAAATACCTGTCCTGGTCAAACGCTCGGTCACACTGTGAAAACAAAGCAAAAGATCAGTTCGGGCCGGCTTATCGAGGACGTCTGGTTTATGTGAAGTCAGCGCAGACCGTTGCCGGTATTCACGACAGTAATACAGGATTCTTCTCAATTTGGCTTGGTATAGCATTTTGTTTTTGACCAATCGGTTTAAGGTTTCGACCCTAGGATAGGGACGGACTTCCAACTCCGAGGTTAAACCCATGTCTGTAAACTTGCATAAGACCCACAGTTCAGCTCTACGTTCGATTACAAGCGATCCGACCTCTATCAGCAGCTACGAGTGGCACTTTAATGAAACGGAAACAAAGCCGCTCGATTCAGAAGGAATTATCGGGAAGAAATTAGCGGCAAAAATCGCAGGCAGAACCGGGAAACAGTGCGTTTGGCTCTACACGCTCGACCTGAAAGTGACAGACGAAGACTGCTCTGTTCTAAAACATGTGATCTGCGAAATTGAATGTAAACACTTCTAAAATATTTTAGATACAATTCTTTGCTTTTACAGACGACACTCACTACAGCTACGACCGCATTTGCGAAGTCAATCCTTGTCTGAACAACAGCACCTGCATCGATGACCCTTACTCGTATGGCAAGTATTCTTGTAACTGCACCAACGGCTATTTGGGCAAAAACTGCTCTGTCCCAAGTGATATCAATCTTAACCTCTCGTGATAAACAGTACGTACATACAGTTTGCTTTCAGCTATCTGTACTGCATTGGCCCCTTGTGAAAACGGAGCAACGTGTGTGGATCAACCTGACAGTTATTCTTGCATTTGCCCGATTGGGTACACGGGAACCAACTGTCAGAAGTTGAATTACAAAGGTTTGTTAAACGGTCGTGTAATGAAAGTGCAGTAAAGTTGTTCTTTGCATTCTTTTGAGATTTTCTACATTGTTTTTAGAACCGATTTGTCCATCCTCAACTACGTACACATGCAACGGCACTTGGTGTTACTGCAAAAGCGCCGTCATTCAATACAATAGTTAGTGTGCATTTTACTTGACTATTGAATGAGAGTGTATCGTAACTATCAATGTATTTCTAGAGTGGAAGAGTACGTTCCGCAAAGTTTCTGAACACATTAAAGTGTTTGGAGAGGCAGTTGTGAAGAACACAACCACGGACAATACGAACCGGTGTCTGATTATGTGTCACAAAGTTCAGCAGTGTTCTTTCGTTCGATACGACTTCACCAGCCAACAGTGCACCTTGGCCAAGTTTAACAAGCCAGTCATTCCAGAACAGAATGAGTCTGGTTTCTACGCTCGAATTGTTGGCTTCTGATCTACGTACAGTATGTCTTGCATAAGCAAAATAGGTTTTTACTTTTTTGGGATTTTTGATTTACGAATGGTTGTTGTTTAATTGGAGATTGATGATTGCATTCTCTGTACGGAAGAAAGGATCTTTTTAGTCATTCTTTTTTGGGGTTTTCTCTTTCGCTTGAAACTTTTTTATTCAATTTCTGTTTGGCTTGAAACCGTAAAACTAAGGCTTTGCAGTATTGTGAGTGTAGTGTAGTTGTACAAATATTCGTCCGAAATAAATAAGCCGCGCCCTCCAATAAGTCAAACGCACTCTGAAATAAATAAGCCTCGCGCGGCTTATTGAAATAAACACCGTATTTACGTGTACATGACTAACTAAACACGCACTTATACCTATCTCCACATATACGTGCAAATTTTGTTAGGCTACGAAGAGGAGCGGTTAGTATGGCAAAACAGCTGGCACAAAGATTCAGTTCGTGCAATTGATTTGCTATTGAAACATGGTATTACAGAATTCATTAATAAATACACGTAAATTTAAATTAGACGGCTTTTAGTTTCTAGGTGGTTTGTTGTTGGATTGAACGTCTGCTACAGCATAGCAACTGTGACACGTTCGTATGTACT
>JASANB010003686.1:0-124009 GCA_030248155.1 Sabatieria punctata
AAAACATTGTGTCCCAGGAAAGTCGGATGGGTGTGAAAATAGTCTGGGTGTCTGGTACATAATGCCATATAGGGCATCACCTACCCGAAGGTAGGGTGCCTACCTACCATAAACGCCATTTACAGTACCTGACTGTACTGTACTATAGGTCATTCTGTGATTTATCAAACATTGCAGCTGCTTGTGGTGGTTCAGAGGCTTATTCTTACTGCAACAGTGGCACTTGTGGAGGTGGCTTGAACTGCATCAGCAACTTTTGCTGCGCTTGTCCAAGTGGTCAGTCGGTCACAGGGGCATGCACCAATGGCGTGTGTCCGGCAGGGTCGACCTGTCAAACTACAGTAAACAAGTGTTGCGGGGCCGGTGGCACAAACCAATGTCCCGCAGGCCAGAACTATCTTCAAGCATGCAATGCAGGCATTTGTCCCTCTGGAACCTACTGTTACACTCTCACCAATTCTTGCTGCAGGTGCGAAACCTAGGCACTTACAGCTTTCCATTTGACTGTTTAGATCCGGAGCTGGAACTCAATGTCCAGCCGGTCAGACGTTTGTGCAGAATTGTGTCAATGGTATTTGTCCCACTGGGACTTATTGCTACACCAATGGGAATGCCTGTTGTCGGTAGTATCGAAACTAAAAACTGCAGGTTTAACTTGCCAATCAATTTCAGTACCGCAATCACTCAGCGCTGTCCAGTTGGTGACACCGACACTCAGCAATCGTGCACCAATGGCATCTGTGCAGCTGGTTCATACTGCAATGTAGGAACCAACTCTTGCTGTAGAAGAGCCACCACACAGCAATGCCCAGTTGGACAAACCTTTGTCCAGAACTGTGTCAATGGAATATGTCCAACTGGGTCAACTTGCAACACTGCAACTAATGCCTGCTGCACTGGAGGTCAAACACAGCAATGTCCAGCTGGACAAGCCTTTGTCCAGGCTTGTGTCAATGGAATATGTCCCACTGGGTCAACTTGCAACACACCCACTAACGCCTGTTGCTTGGGTGGACAGACGCAGCAATGTCCGGCTGGACAAACCTTTGTCCAGAATTGTGTCAATGGAATATGTCCCACTGGGTCAACTTGCAACACACCCACTAACGCCTGTTGCTTGGGTGGACAGACACAGCAATGTCCGGCTGGACAAACCTTTGTCCAGAATTGTGTCAATGGTGTGTGTCCGACAGGCTCAACTTGCAATACTGCGACCAATGCATGTTGTCTTGGTGGACAGACGCAGCAATGTCCAGCTGGCCAAACCTTTGTCCAGAATTGTGTCAATGGAGTCTGCCCTACTGGTTCAACTTGCAACACACAGACCAATGCCTGTTGTCTAGACGGACAAACTCAACAATGTCCGGTGGGCCAAACCTATGTACAAGCCTGCATCAATGGTGTATGTCCCACTGGATCAACATGCAATGTGGCTACCAATGCCTGCTGTGTTGGAGGACAAACTCAACAATGTCCAGCAGGACAAACCTTTGTGCAAGCTTGCATCAATGGTGTTTGCCCTACTGGGTCATTCTGCAACACCGGCACTAATTCCTGTTGTCGACAATCACAGACACAGCAGTGCCCAGTTGGACAAAATTTCATCCAAAACTGCATCAATGGAGTTTGTCCCACAGGCTCGTACTGCAATACACCTACCAATGCTTGCTGTCAAGGCGGATCAGTCCAACAATGTCCGGCTGGTCAGACTTTTGTCCAAATCTGTCAGAATGGCCTCTGTCCAACTGGTTCCACCTGTAATCTGGCTAGTAATGCTTGCTGCAGAACTGCACAGCAATGTCCAGCGGGTCAGACATTTGTCCAGAACTGTCAAAATGGCCTTTGTCCAACTGGATCAACCTGCAACTTGGGTACAAATGCTTGCTGCAGAACTGCACAGCAATGTCCAGCAGGACAAACCTTTGTTCAGAACTGTGTAAATGGTGGATGTCCACTAGGAGCCACATGCAATGTGAACACAAATGCATGCTGTAGAGCTCAGCAGCAGTGCCCCACTGGGTTCACTGCCACTGGCACCTGCGTGAATGGTCAGTGCACCACTGGGGGCACCTGTTACCTCCAAACCAACACTTGTTGCCGTTCAGGCACTCAACAGCAGTGTCCAACCGGCTTTACTTCAAGGGGTGCTTGTGTTAATGGACAATGTCCCACAGGTGGCATCTGTTACATACAAACTGCCACCTGCTGTCAAGCCAGTCAGACTGGACAATGTCCAACTGGTTTCACGTCCACAGGAACTTGTCAGAATGGTCAGTGCCCAACCGGAGGAATCTGCTACACTGCTACAAATACCTGCTGTCGTCAAGGAACTGCAAACCAATGTCCAGCTGGGTTCACCTCCACTGGAGTCTGTCAGAACGGCCAATGTCCAACTGGAGGAATCTGCTACACAGCCTCAAACACTTGTTGTAGACAAGGAACCACCACACAGTGTCCAACAGGTTTCACCTCTACAGGCCTATGTCAGAATGGCCAATGTCCAACTGGAGGAATCTGTTACACAGCTACAAACACCTGCTGCAGACAAGGCACAACTGCCCAATGTCCAACTGGCTTTACATCCACTGGCGCATGTCAGAATGGCCAATGTCTGACTGGCGGAATTTGCTACACTGCTACCAATACCTGTTGTCGGCAAGGAACTGCAAACCAGTGTCCAAATGGTCAGGCATCCCGTGGACCCTGCACCAATGGTCAATGTCCAGCTGGGTCGACCTGCAATCTGGCCAACAACCAGTGTTGTCCAAGCACGGTTGGTCAACAATGTCCGGCTGGACAGACACCAGCTGGGGCTTGTATCAATTTTGCTTGTGCCCCTGGTGCCACTTGCAACACGGCGTCAAATACTTGCTGCAGGACGGGATTTTCGGCCCAACCGACAGCCAGTCCTGGAGCTAATCGAGACACTCTGCGAGCTGCTGCTGTCAAAGAGATGTTAGAGACTTTTGGACCACCCAAACTGAGCATGGTGAAAACTGAAAACGAGATTAAGAAGAATTAGAGTTGATATTAGATTCTATTTATACTATTTATATCTATTGTATTGTATTACGTCTTTGTCCAGTAGACTCGTGATCATGAGCATACATGTAACAGGAGGTCTGGGAGTCTGCCCCCATCCGACTTAGGCCAGATCCCCTCGGATGGGACCTCTCGAGGCGATTTTACCGACCCCCTCCGATTTTCTGGCAAGCAATATTTTTGCGATTTTTTGCAATTTCAGGCACAAAAATTTTGTGCTTGTAGACAGGCTTGTTATTTTAGCCCAAGTTTGCGATTTTTGACGATTTTTCGCCGAAAAATCGCGATTTTTGAGCTTTTTTAATGCCCAACCCATCCCAAAACCCTCTCTCAGATCCCTTCTCAGAGTCCCCACTCTCAGGCCCCCCGCCCCAACCCCTCCCCTTCGGTGGATGACCTGTTACATGTATGATCATGAGTATGTAGTTGATATTTGATCATAAAAATACTTTGGGTTGGAACATGTTGTAGCATTATAGGCGAGACGCAAGCTTTTGCCTCTGTGCAGGCACAGAGGAAAAGAGCCAATAGGAAAGGTTGGTTTCACTGCTAATTCTTTAATAGCAAAATTTTTTTCAATTGATTTTCTCAGAGATTGTTGATGTTTTACTACATTTAACAAAGTGGTTTGACCCTCACTAGCAAGGGTTAAGAGTCATTTTTTATAAGACCCGGACAGGCGGCGGAACATGAAATTTTCTGACCTATACTTTTTATGTGATGAATCAATAGGTCTTTAGTAGAAAACACCACCACTGTGGTATTTTTGCTCTGCGATACCGCTTGGGGTATTTATGGCCAAAAACGTGATTTTGGACATTTTCAACTGGTTCTCCAGTGCGCAATTGCCGATCGCGGTCATATCTTCAGCATAAATTAGTCTTACTATGACCGCTGCACCCACACAGTTTGGGGCTGATCGATTCAGGCCAGCGTGAATACCGTTGATTTTAGGGGTTATTTTAAAAAGTGAAAAATAATTTTTTGACGTCCCTCGCAGATTTTGGCCATACTTTTAGGGTAGATAGAACACGTCGTCCTCTACACGTTGGTGTTTTCACTTTTTTTGGCATCGCCCGAATTTCTGAGTTATTCATGTTTTAATTTTCCAAAAAAAATTTTGCGGTATCTTTTAGAATCATTCACAATTCCGGGCTCCATGAAGCTAGAGCGACCCGCAGTAGAGCGTTGGACGCAGAATGTGATGGGCTATCCAACCATATACGCGAAATTGATTTACGACCACTTATACCAGAGTGGCATCAAGTCAAAGTTTCCATCGAAAATGACCCAATTTCCAGTTTACAGTCTTGAAATAGACAGTCTGTGTTTCGGCACTTCTGAAAGTAACCTACTATGAATAAACAGTGTTTCTGGCCTATTTTGACCTGATAATTTCAGAAATGACCTTAGTTTTACTTTATACACTTCCAGTTTCAAGATGCAAGTTTACCATAGTGTAATAAGTAGTGAAAGAATTGTGTATATAACCCATCCGTCTAGTATGTATAGTCATTGTTTGTTAGTGTAATCACAATAAACTCCTTCATTTTGGTGCCTCACAGACCCGGGATTGAATTGTTGTGTTGTGTTTTGCGTGTCCCAAGCCACTCACTCACTCACCCTCATGTCTCAAGTTCTACTGTCCCGATGCTCACTCCGATGTCGTCTCAACTCATCTCACTCAACCCCATCACGTGCACCCTCATCGATTCTCCATTCGTTCACCTCACTCAACCCCACCGCATACCGCTTCCTCGATTCCTGTTCAACCGCGTCTCCGTCTCCCGACTCCACCCCATTTCTCCATCTGCGGGCAGGATCAGGGTCGCCGCAAAGCGTTTCTCCCATGGTTTCTCTCGTCTTCACTCATCACCCCGATGCTCAGCTTCACTCATCACCACCTCGTTCGTCACCCTGTGCTCAAGTCCCGTGCTCAAGTTCATTTGTCAACCCGTTCCCAGTTCTCAAGGTTCCCGCTCTCCTACTTCTCGTGTTTCCGGACGATCGTCAGGCGCAGATGTAGCCCCGATTCAACCACGACGCTCGTCCGAGGGGGAGTGATGAAAGAATTGTGTATATAACCCATCTGTCTAGTATGTATAGTCATTGTTTGTTAGTGTAATCACAATAAACTCCCTCAGTAGATAGTGTTATATCTCAAAATCTCGAGGTTATACAGAAAAAGTAAGGTCATTTCTGAAATCACCAGGCCAAAATAGACTAGGAACACTATTAATTGATGGTAGACTCCCTTCAGAACTATTGAAACACAGCCTATCTATTTTAAGATTATGGCTCTCAAAAGTGTATATGTTTATGCATCTTTAGAGGTCCATAACTACCGACTGACCCTTGCCAGCGCCAAAAGAAGATCATATTCAGAATCAGTGAAGAAAAATGCACCTGATAGGGAGCATTTGATGCTTCGCTTTCATAAATCACTGACTATGTGAATGCTCAGGCACCAGGAGAAAATAAGTCGCTCAGGACTGGTCATGTTGAAAAACCACTGTAATTTTTATAATTAGTGTTGAAAACTGCATTAGGTGATGCAGATTTCACGGCTATGTATCCTACATATGATTGATTTGAGTCACTTACACACCAGGATGATATAACAAGTGCAGTCATTTTCTTCGCAAATATTTTTAAATGCCCATATCGTGAGAACAAGGCGCTCTAGAGCAAAAATATGGTCATTTTCGGAATCGCAAGAATCTCAGCTATCATTTGACGGCCGAATCTACGCCATTTGACCAATTAGTTCGGCAGCAGGTGTCAAAATCTGAAGAATACCAGGTCGGAGCTTGCTTCATTTTCGATCGAAAATTTTACTTGATGCCACTCTGGTATAAGTGGTCGTAAATCAATTTCGCGTATATGGTTGGATAGCCCATCACATTCTGCGTCCAACGCTCTACTGCGGGTCGATCTAGCTTCATGGAGCCCGGAATTGTGAATGATTCTAAAAGATACCGCAAAATTTTTTCTGACAAATTAAAACATGAATAACTCAGAAATTCGGGCGATGCCAAAAAATGTGAAAACACCAACGTGTAGAGGACGACGTGTTCTATCTACCCTAAAAGTATGGCCAAAATCTGCGAGGGACGTCAAAAAATTATTTTTCACTTTTTAAAATAACCCCTAAAATCAACGGTATTCACGCTGGCCTGAATCGATCAGCCCCAAACTTTGTGGGTGCAGTGGGCATAGTAAGACTAGTTTATGCTGAAGATATGACCGCGATCGGCAATTGCGCACTGGAGAACCAGTTGAAAATGTCCAAAATCACGTTTTTGGCCATAAATACCCCAAGCGGTATCGCAGAGCAAAAATACCATAGTGGTGTTTTCTACTAAAGACCTATTGATTCATCACATAAAAAGTATAGGTCAGAAAATTTCATGTTCCGCCCTTATAAGGGGACCTGCCCGGTTCTTAAAAAATATGGCTCTTAACTCCTCAGATCGGAATCACTTTGCTGACTCAATTTTTCTACCCCTTCCGATATTTTCTGGGACGAAATTTTTATGCCAACGATTTTCCAACATTTTTAACGATTTCCATGTAAAAAATAGCTAAATTTAGCTGTACCTATTTGTTTTAGTCCAAAATAGAGTTCTTGTTGTAACTTTTTGTTCTTTCGGACTAGGAGTAGCCAACTGCTATAGAGCAAGAAGAGAGAGACACAAGGTCCGGCAGCCTACTTAACAACAAGCCTCACCATTTGCTGTCGGTGTGTGCAAGACAGCTAAGGTTTGGTCCCCATTTATCCACTTGCCATTGCTGACATTCGATGGCCTGGGTTGGGCTTTGTGTCGACTACTTGCCATCGCCTCCACAGGTTTCGAACCCACAAACACACCGCTGCCACAAGTGCCGGGGCCACCGTGATAAACACGATAGACCTCTACCCCGCGAGAGACTCCAATATAAGCATAGTTAACAAAACAGTATAAACCGTAAAGGTTTATAGGTTTATTACAACGCATATGAACACCGGACAGACAGTTAACAAAACAATATGAACCGTAAAGGTTTATTACAACCATACATCTGCCATCTGGTCATCTGCCGATGGGGGAGGGGGGGTTGGGGGGGGGGGGCTGGCTCCGGCCGGGGGGGGGGTCTGAGCCAAAATTTTTGGAGGGGGGTTGGGCACTAAAAACCGCTCAAAAATCGAAGAAATAACAACTTTTTGGCTAAAAACAATCGTCTCGGGGGGGGTCCCATCGGGGGGGGTCTGGCCTAAGCCGGGTGGGGGGCAGACCCCCCGGTTACATGTATGATTACAACGCATATTGAACACCGGACAGACCACCAGTAAACAAGCCGTAATGGGCCACATGCGAGGGAATCACCGGTGACGAACCCCTACTATGTGTCTAACGCTGGGTGCATGGCAGGCAGAGTTGCTACCACTACACCACAGAGGCAGACAACCGTGACCCTGTCTTATTACTAAGTAAAATGTGAGTGCAGCTGGTGATGGGTGGGATGTGTAATGGGTGTTGCCTATGCCTGCCAGGTGGAGGTCCAGAGGGTTTAAAATTTTTGAAAAGCAAACAAAACAACGCCTGTAAATGTATTTTTAGCGCATATTTATTAATGTTTATCAAAATGTCTCAAAACTTCTCTGAACGTCTCGGCGGCATACATGTCGTAGTTTAGGGGCATACTAAAAATGGCAATTTTAAAAGCAGCCAATTGTGTTTGACAGATAAAACAAGCATGAATTGACAAAATTGGCTTGCAAACACCTAAATATCTTGAATAACATCCAAGAATCGCAAAATTCCATTATTAAAAGCTAAAAGGGCGTTTTGAGCTAAAAATTAGTGATTTCTGAGCCAGTTTGCTGTAAGGAGCAGCCCCGCCGCAACTAGCGCTTATACCAGCTTATGGGTTCGGCTTTCCATCTAAGATAACCTCAACCTCCGAGTACATATATGCTCTTCTCTACTTACCATTGTATTTTAGAACAAATATTAATTAAAGCAATCGTGTGGGTGGGTGGCGGGTGTAAAAAACGATAGACGTCAAAGTGTTGACTAAACCTGTCAGTCTATTAGCCTAAGTAAAGAGAAAATCAAATAACCGAATGTTAATTGTTGTGCTTCCTGTTGTTGACCTAACAGACCATTTGACTGCTGCGTTGCGGAGCGGCAGACGGCACCAACATGAAGTGCCGCTTTGTATTCTTTCTTTGTTATCTAATTGTTTACGGCCAAACACACCTCCAAACTTCGAGGAAACGTGCCAACTTTCTGGGGCGCATCGAACGATTTGAGACAAAACGAGTCAAAAGACAAATCACTAGTAAGTTGAAGTTATGCTACTTACGTAGAAATCGTGCGAACTCGCATTGATTGTTTGACGCATTCAGGTGTCAGTCGTCAGTAACTTAAACTGACTCCTAAAACGGATTAAAAGCTTTAGCTAAAATTGTTATTCTGTGTCTAGTCTAGCGTCTAGTAGCCCAAATCCTTGCCTTCTGTAGTGTTCAGTTCTTCCCTACCCTGTCTCTCTTGAACTTTCAATGGCGCTCTTTTTTGCACGCCATTTATGGCGTTTTTAAGGTGAGGTTGATATAGTACACAGAAGAGAAATTTCAGCAAGATGTCCGGACAACACAGTTCCTACTCGTACCTGTCTGGCGGACTCTCAATGCAGCCAGTTTCCCAACTACCGGTGTACAAACAATGTTTGTTGCCCAGCATCCACTACACCGGCTGGAAATTCGCAAAGTAACTGAATTGCTTTAGATGTCAGTGTTGCCAGTTTGAGGGGATTCATCCCAAATTTTGGGGGATTTTTTCGATTTAGGGGTAAAATTTCGATTTGGCGGTTTAGGGGGAAGTTTGGGGGCTTTAGGGGAATTCGATTTGGCCTAGAAAGTGGTGCAAATCAAGTCATTTTAGCAGAAAATTTTGAAATTCAAGAATTTTTTCGGCAAGTAAAAGGAGTGTCTAGCAAGTTACACGAATCGATTCTGGTTATTTCATACTCCAATTTTTGATAGATAAAGCCAAACTGGCTGCATAATAGTTCAATTTCGCCCTGAGCTATTAACGCATCTGGAATTCCTTACCTAACGAAATTGTAGAATGTAGAAATTTAACGATTTTCACGGAGAAACTAAAAAAATTGATCTTTCGGGCTTCCTCCTGTTTCAGTAAAGGGTGCACCGTTCTTTTTAGACATTGCGCATCCTGTTGCCTACTAACACTCTTTCTGCGCAGTTCAGTTACTAACATGTTGTCTTGCTTAGGCGAGAAAATAAATAAAATATATAAAAAATATTTGAAAGCGGTCTAATTTGCACGATTAAAAATGAGTCGATTTGTTCCTTTTGTGCTGGGCACGAATTGGTAAAAAATCAGTTATAACTTGGTTGAGTTTATACCGTCTCATATGGTGTGAATGCTCTGCTAACAAAAATGTCAACTGATGTTGGTCAGAAATTGCAGACAAAGTGTAAACAGAAGTATAGCGAGCAGTATAGTTTCAAAACCGGTTTTCAACGTTTCAGCAGCGTGTGGCGGTCTGCCAGCCCTGGCCTACTGCTCAAACAACCTCTGTGGACAAAATCTGCTCTGCGTGAATGGGTTTTGCTGTGACTGTCCCTTTGGCCAAAGATCGTTTGGGAGCTGTACTTCAACTGGCTTGTGCACCACTCCTAGTGCCTACTGCAGACGAGAGGTGTTCAAATGCTGTGGCGCCGGTAGCTCGGCGCAATGTCCTGCTGGTCAAACCTTCGTACAGACTTGCATTGGAACCAGTTGTCCATTGGGCAGTTATTGCAACACGGCTACCAACTCTTGCTGCAGGTTAGTTTGTCTTTTAGCTATTGTATTTTTGTATTGGATGATGATGATGATGATGATGATGATGATGATGATAATGATAATGATAATGATAATGATGATGATGATGATGATGATGATGATGATGATGATGATGATGATGATGATGATGATGATGATGATGATGATAATGACGACAACGATGATGACGATGATTATGACGACAACAACGATGATGACGACGATGACAATGACGATGACAATGACAACGATGACGACAATGATGACAATGACAATGATGATGACAATGATGATGACAACAATGTCAACAACGATGATGACGTTGAGGACAATGAATGACAACTGATGATGGTGACAATGACAGTGACAGTGACAGTGACAGTGACAGTGACAGTGACAGTGACAGTGACAGTGACAGTGACAGTGACAGTGACAATGACAATGACAATGAGAATGATGACAACAATGAGGTAGTGATTCTGACAATCATGATGACAATCACAATGACAAACGGTTGATTCAACAAAACAGAAAAACAGACAAAGCAATAAATAATTTTTAGATCTTCTTCAACGGCTCAATGTCCAGCAGGTCTGATTTTTGTACAGGCTTGTTCTCCTGGCTTTGTTTGTTCCACTGGAAGCACTTGCAACCGGGCGACAAATTCCTGCTGTAGAACAACAGCAGCCTTAGGTTGTTTGTCTGGCTTCACACCTCAAGGTCCTTGCATCAACGGCCAATGCAACAGTGGAGCGGCATGTCAGGTTAACTTCAACACCTGCTGCAGATCAGCAAATCCTCAACAATGTCCGGTTGGGCAGACCTTTGTGCAAAACTGCATCAATGGAGCTTGCCCACCAGGCTCAGCATGTAATGTGGGTACCAACTCTTGCTGCAGAATCGGTAGTGTCCAACAGTGTCCAGTTGGTCAGGCATTTGTCCAAAACTGCATCAATGGAGCGTGTCCACCTGGCTCAGTGTGCAATGTTGGTACCAACTCTTGCTGTAGGACAGGCAGTCTGCAGCAATGTCCTGTTGGTCAGACATTTCTTCAAAACTGTATCAATGGAGCTTGTCCACCTGGGTCAGTGTGCAACATCGTCAGCAATTCTTGTTGCAGAAGCCCAACAGGTCAACAGTGCCCAGTTGGTCAAGTCTTCATTCAAAATTGTGTCAACAACCAATGTCCAGTAGGGTCGAGCTGTAATGTAGGTACAAACTCCTGTTGTAGGTCTAATACTGGACAACAATGCCCAGTAGGTCAGGTATTTGTGCAGAATTGTGTAGGCAGGCAGTGTCCTGCAGGCAGTTCTTGTATTGTCGGCACCAATTCATGTTGTAGGACCTCACAGCAATGTCCAGGTGGTCAGTTCTTTGTCCAGAATTGTGCCAGTAATGGCCAATGTCCCCAAAATTCTGTTTGCTACACACCAACAAATTCCTGCTGTCTCACTATCCAATCTCCTTGTCTAGCTGGACAGTCGTTTGTCCAGAGCTGTAGCAATGGCGCATGTCCACCCTTGTCAACCTGCAACACTGCCACAAATGCTTGCTGTCTAGCCAGCACTGGCCAGGGCTCATGTCCTGCTGGTCAAACTTTTGTGCAGCAATGCTCAAATGGTGTCTGTCCTTCAGGCTCTAGTTGTTATGCCATCACCAATTCATGTTGTATTGCTGCATCTGCTCAAAAATGCTCTGCTGGACAAGCCTATGTTAGAGACTGTTTCAACAATGGATGTCCTCCAGGGTCCAGGTGCAACTCACAAACTAATGCTTGCTGTGGCACTCCCAATAAGTGTCCCACTGGCAGTATTTTCACACAAACTTGTGCAAATGGTCAATGCCCTTATGGTGCAGTGTGCTATCCGGCTGCAAACGCTTGCTGCATTGCAACCAGTCAAGCATGTGCTACAGGTACCACCTATGTGGAACGATGTGTCAGTGGCAGATGCCCATCAGGCCTTGAATGCAATCGTGTATTCAGTGCTTGCTGCAAGCCTAATACACCTCAGTGTCCTATTGGGTTTACCTATGTTCAACCTTGTGTGGCTGGAGGGTATTGTCCAGCAGGAGCTACATGCAATACAGCTTCTAGTTCATGTTGCAAGAGAGACCGTTGCGCACCTGGCCACACCTTTGTACAAGACTGTGTGAGTGGGCAATGCCCTGCAGGGTCGACTTGCACTACAGAGACCAATGCTTGTTGTCGTTCTGCACTGTCTAAATGTCCATTGGGCAGCAACTTCATTCAAGATTGCGTCCAAGGCCAGTGTCCACAGAATTCACAGTGTAATACAGCAACGAACGCTTGTTGCAGAACGGTTGTTCAACAAAAGTGTGACAACGGGTTCATATTCTTGCAAAATTGTCAATCTGGGAACTGTCCGGTGGGGTCTGTATGTAAAGCAGCTACGAATGCTTGCTGCCAAAGCATCAGCTTGCAGAAGTGTGGTGCAGGACTTAGATATGTTCAGGATTGTTCGGCTGGCCAATGTCCCGCTGGGTCCACATGTCATACAGCAACCAACAGCTGCTGCGGAACCAGTGCACAGCAGTGTGGTGCAGGTTATACCTACTTGCAGAATTGCATGAACGGTCAGTGTCCTGGATCAAATGCAGTGTGCAATACAGCAAACAATGCCTGTTGTACAGCAGAGCAATCTAACCAAGGCACAAAATGTGCTGGAGCTGGTCAAGTTTTTGTTACAAACTGCAGCCCTTCTGGAGTTTGCCCATTTGGTTCAGTCTGCTACACAAAAACAAATTCATGCTGCAGACAAGCCTGTCCCTCAACGCAAACCTATACGTCTGACTGTGTCAATGGTGGATGTCCATTCGGTGGCACTTGCAATACACAAAGCAATGGTTGTTGTCAAGCAGCACCGCAGTGTCCCAGCGGAACTAAATTTGTCCAGCTCTGTCAAAATGGTCAATGCCCATCTGGAATGATCTGTACAACCAGTGTGAACGCATGCTGTCGAGACAAATGCACAATAGGAATGCGGTATCTGTCTGACTGTCTGAACAATGCTTGCCAACAGGCTGGGGCCACATGCAACTCACTGACAAAGGCATGTTGCAGCAATAAATGTCCTGCTGGAATGCAGTTTACAGCAGACTGTGCTAATGGTGCATGCAGTGATTCTACAGCTACTTGTCAGACCCAAAATAATGCCTGCTGTAAGCCAAGATGTGCTGCAGGCTCTGAGTTCATACAAGATTGTGTAAACGGAGCCTGTGGTAATACTGGCGCTGCTTGTAACACAATCACTAATGCCTGCTGCAGCCAGAAATGTCCAGCTTCAAAGAAATATGTGCAAGACTGTGTCAACAATGGCTGTGGATCTACAGGCGCTACCTGTGACACTCAGAAGAATGTTTGCTGCACTGATAAGTGTGCTGCTGGCTTAACCTATGTCACTGACTGCGTGAATGGTCTGTGTCCATCGGGATCAACTTGTGCTACAGCTGCAAATGCTTGCTGTTCCTCTAAATGTCCTGCAGGAACTGAGTATGTCCAAGATTGCGTGAATGGAGGTTGTGGATCAACTGGACTCAAATGTAACAGTCAAAACAATGTCTGTTGCAAAGATAAATGCCCAGCTGGCTCAGAATACGTCCAGGACTGTGCAAATGGAGGTTGTGCAACACCGGGGTCCACTTGTAATACCCAGAAGAATGTCTGTTGCAAGCCCAAATGTGCAGCTGGCAGTTCTTTCGTGCAGGACTGCATCAATGGTGGTTGTGGAGCAACTGGCGCCACATGCAACACCATCAACAATGCTTGCTGCAAGGACAAGTGCTTGGTTGGGACACGATACATCCAAGACTGTATCAGTGGTTCATGTCCAACTGGTAGTACATGCAATGCAGCTGCAAATGCGTGTTGCCAAGACAAATGTGGAACTGGACTCCTGTTCGTTAAGGACTGCATAAACAATGCATGCACAAATGCAGGTGAAACATGCAACATTGCAACTAATGCATGCTGCAAAAGTAAATGTGCTCTAGGATCGCAGTATATATCTGATTGCAGTAATGGTGCATGCACTGGTGGTGCAGCCTGCAACACAGCTAATAATGCATGCTGTAAGTACCGATGCACTACTGGCACAAAATACTTTCAAGACTGTGTCAACGGAGGATGTGGAACATCTGGTCTTTCATGTGATGCACAAACAAATGCCTGTTGCCAGAATAAGTGTGGCGTTGGAATGGAATTTGTGGGAGACTGTACAAATGGGGCCTGTTCTACAGCCGGTGCAAGTTGCAACACACAGTCGAATGCCTGTTGTAAAAGCAAATGTGACACTGGCTTTACATTCATCGGAGACTGCTTCAACGGAGGGTGCGGATCATCAGGAGCTACCTGCAACACAGCCAAAAATGCCTGCTGTCTGAGCAAATGTGCTGCTGGAACGGCATTTGTGCAAGACTGTGCTAATGGTGGATGTGGATCGACAGGTGCTCTCTGCAATACAGCAACCAATGCCTGCTGCAAGGACAAATGCATGGCTGGCACAACTTATGTCCAAGATTGTGTGAATGGAGCCTGCGGGAATACAGGAGCCGCATGCAACACAGCCTCCAATGCATGTTGTCAGAACAAATGTCCAGTGACAGCTATATATTCTGGGACATGTGTGAATGGAGGATGCACAACATTCGGTGCCACCTGCAACCCAGCCAACAATGCATGCTGCAAGAACAAGTGCACTACTGGTACATTTGTCGGTGACTGCACAAATGGTGCATGCAACACTGGAGCTACTTGTGAAACAGCTACAAATGCTTGCTGTAGTGCCACTGCACAGTGTCCGGTAGGGCAAAAAGGCATTGGACCATGCACTAACGGTCAATGTACAACTGGCACCTGCAACGCTCCTTCAAACACATGCTGCTTAGCTGAGTGCCCTGCTGGACAGACTGCTAAAGGCTCATGCAATAATGGTCAGTGCACTGCTAGCACATGCAATGCTGTGACAAACACGTGCTGTCAAACTGTTTCACAGCAAAAGTGTCCAGCTGGTAAAACATATGTGCAAGATTGCATATCAAATTCTTGTCCTACTGGATCAACTTGTAATGTGCCTTCCAATGCATGCTGCAGGGGAAATGGAAATGATTGTCCGACAGGCCAGACAGTAATGGGAGCATGTGTCAATAATGGATGTCAGAGTGGAACATGCAATACAGCAACAAATACCTGCTGTAGCAACTGTCCAGCTGGACAAACAGAAGCAGGAGACTGCAATAACGGACAGTGCACTGCTGGAACGTGCAATATGGCAACTAACAAGTGTTGTCAAGCTGCAGCCACCTGTCCAACTGGTCAAACTGAGGTTGGTGCCTGCACAAATGGTCAATGCACAACTGGAACCTGCAACACAGCATCAAATAAGTGCTGTCAAGCTGCAGCAGCATGTCCAACCGGCCAAACTGAGGTTGGAGCCTGCACAAATGGTCAATGCACAACTGGAACCTGCAACACAGCATCGAACAAGTGCTGTCAAGCTGCAGCTGCATGTCCAACTGGTCAAACTGAGGTTGGAGCCTGCACAAATGGTCAATGCACAACTGGAACCTGCAACACAGCATCGAACAAGTGCTGTCAAGCTGCAGCTGCATGTCCAACTGGTCAAACTGAGGTTGGAGCCTGCACAAATGGTCAATGCACAACTGGAACCTGCAACACAGCATCGAACAAGTGCTGTCAAGCTGCAGCTGCATGTCCAACTGGTCAAACTGAGGTTGGAGCCTGCACAAATGGTCAATGCACAACTGGAACCTGCAACACAGCATCGAACAAGTGCTGTCAAGCTGCAGCTGCATGTCCAACTGGTCAAACTGAGGTTGGAGCCTGCACAAATGGTCAATGCACAACTGGAACCTGCAACACAGCATCGAACAAGTGCTGTCAAGCTGCAGCTGCATGTCCAACTGGTCAAACTGAGGTTGGAGCCTGCACAAATGGTCAATGCACAACTGGAACCTGCAACACAGCATCGAACAAGTGCTGTCAAGCTGCAGCTGCATGTCCAACTGGTCAAACTGAGGTTGGTGCCTGCACAAATGGTCAATGCACAACTGGAACCTGCAACACAGCATCAAACAAGTGCTGTCAAGCTGCAGCTGCATGTCCAACTGGTCAAACTGAGGTTGGTGCCTGCACAAATGGTCAATGCACAACTGGAACCTGCAACACAGCATCAAATAAGTGCTGTCAAGCTGCAGCAGCATGTCCAACTGGTCAAACTGAGGTTGGTGCCTGCACAAATGGTCAATGCACAACTGGAACCTGCAACACAGCATCAAATAAGTGCTGTCAAGCTGCAGCAGCATGTCCAACCGGCCAAACTGAGGTTGGTGCCTGCACAAATGGTCAATGCACAACTGGAACCTGCAACACAGCATCGAACAAGTGCTGTCAAGCTGGAGCAGCATGTCCAACTGGTCAAACTGAGGTTGGTGCCTGCACAAATGGTCAATGTACAACTGGAACTTGCAACACAGCATCGAACAAGTGCTGTCAAGCTGGAGCAGCATGTCCAACTGGTCAAACTGAGGTTGGTGCCTGCACAAATGGTCAATGTACAACTGGAACCTGCAACACAGCATCGAACAAGTGCTGTCAAGCTGCAGCTGCATGCCCAACAGGTCAAACTGAGGTTGGTGCCTGCACAAATGGTCAATGTACAACTGGAACCTGCAACACAGCAACAAACAAGTGCTGTCAAGCTGGAGCTGCATGTCCAACAGGTCAAACTGAGGTTGGAGCCTGCACAAATGGTCAATGCACAACTGGAACCTGCAACACAGCATCGAACAAGTGCTGTCAAGCTGCAGCTGCATGTCCAACTGGTCAAACTGAGGTTGGAGCCTGCACAAATGGTCAATGCACAACTGGAACCTGCAACACAGCATCGAACAAGTGCTGTCAAGCTGCAGCTGCATGTCCAACTGGTCAAACTGAGGTTGGAGCCTGCACAAATGGTCAATGCACAACTGGAACCTGCAACACAGCATCGAACAAGTGCTGTCAAGCTGCAGCTGCATGTCCAACTGGTCAAACTGAGGTTGGTGCCTGCACAAATGGTCAATGCACAACTGGAACCTGCAACACAGCATCAAATAAGTGCTGTCAAGCTGCAGCAGCATGTCCAACCGGCCAAACTGAGGTTGGTGCCTGCACAAATGGTCAATGCACAACTGGAACCTGCAACACAGCATCGAACAAGTGCTGCCAGGCCCAAACATGCCCAACTGGTTATGATGTCAAAGGTCCATGCAACAATGGTCAGTGTTCTGCAGGTCAACAGTGTTATGCTGTCGCAAATACCTGTTGCAGCCCAACTCCATTTTGTCCAGCTGGGTACACCATTAAAGCGAGTTGCACCAATGGGCAATGTCCAAGTGGACAGGCTTGCTACACTGTTTCCAACACCTGTTGTGCTGCTAACCAAGCTTGTCCCACGGGCTACACTGCATCTGGAGCTTGCAATAATGGCCAATGCCAGACAGGCCAGTGCTACACACTCACAAACACTTGCTGCACTAGCCAGCAGTCTTGTCCAACTGGGTATACTGCTTCTGGAGCTTGTTCCAATGGTCAGTGCACAAGTGGCCAATGCTACACACTGACAAACACTTGCTGCACTAGTCAGCAGTCATGTCCAACCGGATACACAGCAACAGGCAGTTGCAACAATGGGGCTTGCACCTCTGGAAGATGTTACACACTGACGAACACCTGTTGTCAAGCACCAGTTTCATGTCCGACTGGCTACACTGGTACTGCCAGATGCGCGAACAATCAATGCAGCACTGGATATCAGTGCTACAGTCTGAGCAACACCTGCTGCACACTGGCCTGTCCTCAAGGCTTCCAGTCCACTGGAGCTCAGTGCACCAATGGTCAGTGTCAGACTGGTCAGTGCTATGCACAGACCAACACCTGTTGTGCTCAGCAGCAATGCCCCACTGGCTACCAGTCTGTTGGTCAGTGCACCAATGGTCAGTGTCAAACTGGTCAGTGCTACACCCAAACGAATAACTGTTGTGCTCAGCAACAGTGCCCAACTGGATACAAATCAGTTGGTCAGTGCACAAATGGTCAGTGTCAGACTGGTCAGTGTTACACACAGACCAACAACTGCTGTGTGTTGGAGTGCCCAACTGGCTACACAGCAGTAGGGGCGTGTGTTAATGGCAACTGTCAGACTGGTCAGTGCTACACTCAGACAAACACATGTTGTCGTTAGGATAGGGTGGTTTGGTGTGAGAGAGCAGAATCTCTGAAGCTGTCTTGTCAAACAGAATTCGGGTGACAGAGTTTTAATGCTTTCATAAGATTGGTTATTCAGAAGCTTTGTTCCATAAACTTCACTTCAGAAGCATTACTTTATTGAACTGCAAGTAGAACGCGATTAGAAGCCACACAACAGATGAAGGTTTTGTTGATATTTTTGCAGCTGAAGGCTGGGCATCCGGTTGGTCGGTGTTCAAACATAGCTAAAGATTTGAACCATAATGGATACATTGAGACAGGAAACCATGGGCTTGTTTTGATTAGGACAGCTGGTCTTAAACCAGATTCCCCAGCCCGCTCGTTATTATTTGTTCTGATGTATCTACTAGCAGGCATGTGGGCTAAATATCATATTGTGGTGTTCCTCCTTTGGCTAGCTATAGCAGCAGCTTCAAGTGAACTGGAGACAGAATCGAAGGAGCAAAAAGAAGAGGCTGGAAAACTAGTAGAGCCTGAGGAACCAAAAGAACCGTCAGAGAAGAGACAAGTCGGAAGTCAGTTGCATATAGAGATTGAAAATTGATAAGCTTAGAAATTTTAGCGATATGTCCGGGCAATATCCAACCAGCCGGCCGTTGTTGGGACACAATGCACTGTCTGGGAGGAAGACAAGCTTGTGTAAACGGAGTCTGTTGTCCACGCAACCAACCTTGGATGTGTATGGCAAAATTGGTTCTTGTGTAGACTAGGCTTTCAGGGAATGGGGAGGAGCCGCCTAACAGGGTAGAATAAGAGGTTTTCTGATTCCAGCACTAAAAACTGCTTAAGATCAAGAATCGCTAACTTGGGCTCGAACCTTGTGGTGAGCCTAGGATCTAGCTCTAGCAGTGACAATGGGAGATGCAATGTACATATTCTCTTTTGTTCATTTTTAGCTGCATGTGGTGGCCGTGAAGCAGTCTCTGCATGCATCAATGGAGTATGTGGTCGAGGCTACACCTGTGTCAATGGTTACTGCTGTGAATGTCCGGCTGGTCAGTACAGCAGTGGGTTCTGCACCAATGGGGTCTGCAGTGCCGGTCAATACTGCAGAACTCAATTCAACAAGTGTTGTGCAGTGGGTACAGCTCCAACAACCTTGACCTGTCCTGCTGGTCTGTTCAGTAATTGCTGATCATTTGTCTGTGATTGTTGTCTTTTAGGACAAACAGCTGTCCAAGCCTGTGTCAACAACCAATGCACCGTAGCAGGTACATACTGCTACACCACCAGCAACACCTGCTGTCGGACAACTACAGCACTCACATGTCCAACAGGACAGACTGCAGTGCAAGCCTGTGTCAACAACGTGTGCACAGTGGCAGGAACCTACTGCTACACAGCTTCAAACACTTGTTGCCGGACCACCACCGCTCTCACTTGTCCCACTGGTCAAACGGCAGTGCAAGCATGTGTGAACAATGTCTGTGCAGTAGCTGGGACATACTGCTATACAGCTTCGAACACTTGCTGTCGGATAGGCTCCACCAGCCTGACTTGTCCTGCTGGACAGACAGCTGTCCAAGCATGCGTCAATCGTGTCTGCACAGTAGCCGGGACTTACTGCTACACGACATCCAACACCTGTTGTAGGACAACCACTGCCTTGTCCTGTCCAGCCGGTCAAACTGCGGTCCAAGCTTGTGTCAACGGGGCCTGTGGGGTTGGAACCTATTGTTACACCACCTCCAATACCTGCTGTCGCACAACAACTGCCTTGTCCTGTCCAGCTGGTCAAACTGCGGTCCAAGCTTGTGTCAACGGGGCCTGTGGGGTTGGAACCTATTGTTACACCACCTCCAATACCTGCTGTCGCACAACCACTGCCTTGTCCTGTCCGGCTGGACAGACAGCTGTCCAGGCATGCGTTAACAATGTTTGCACAGTGACCGGGACTTACTGTTACACAGCATCCAATACCTGCTGTCGGACCACCACTGCCTTGTCCTGTCCAGCTGGACAGACAGCTGTAAGCGCTTGCAGTGGAAACACGTGCGCTGTGACGGGAACCTATTGCTACACGGCTACCAATACCTGCTGTAGAACAACCACAGGCAACACTTGTCCTTCTGGAAGACAACCATTGGGACCTTGTCTCAATAACCTCTGCGCTGTTGGATACAACTGTGTGCAGCCACAGAATCTATGCTGTAATTAGGTACACTCCTTGGACTGTCAGGGTCCTGTGTGGTTTATGGAGTACAAGAGTTATACATTTGGTTAATGATTGTTGGGTGGTTTGGTTGTGCTTGGATGAACAGCCTGTTTTTGAATGCACTATGAGCTGGTCTTTGCAACTGGTTGCATGTTTCAGTAAAATTTGGCTTCAGTTTTGAAAAGCATGATATGATTAGGGCCCGACCGGATATCCGGATCCGGATCCGGATCCGGCCGGATATGGTCATATCCGGATCCGGTACCGGATCCGGATATTAGCTGCCGGATATGCCGGATATCAGTCACAGATGAGAAAACGTGATTTTTTATGTATTTTGAACATAAATATTGCATTCGACCGAATGTTTGATAGAAATTTGCGGAGTTGTATGGTTCTAAAAACAGTTTTGCAGCTTGCCAGGAAGTATTTGATTGCTCCTATCGGTACGGTAGCTAGCGAGCAAACATTTAAGACTGCTGGCTCGATTTCGGAAGGCGATCGCTCCTCTCTGAAGCCCCAAAATGTAGAAATGTTGTTGTTTAACAAGTATAACTTGCGTGCCGGCACAGTTGGTGTAGTGGTTTAGGCCGCGAGGTTCGTAAGTCCATATAAAGATTGGTTAACTTGCAAAATTTGGCAAAGATTCGATGAAGGGTTCTTGAAATATTTACGTTCAAAATTGACAACAAACTCTTCTCTTAACAAAAATAATAATACTAATGTGATACAATGAACATCACAAAACAGCCAAGCAGACTGGATTTCTATGTTTAGGATAGTCGCCTTGTTTTTGCTAATTTTTCATTTAATTAAAAATAAAAAATCTGAAATAAAAAAAACTAACTATTATTGAGGCAAGTTTATACTGTAAATCTTTACTTTACAGAGATGAAAGCGTCTCTTTTCAGTTGCAGAATGAAGATGAATGGCTTGAGACTCTAAACTCAACTCGCAAAGAATGGAAATCTCAATTGAGATTTTTCAAATTCTCAATTTTTTAGTTTGTAAAACTAGGACAGGTCTACCAAAAGATTGGCTAAGTATGTATACCACATCACATTAGAGAGAACAAATTTGAACATGCAAACAATAATTTAGCCAAAAGGCTGTGATATCAACCATTTTTATCTAAAAATTACGAAATGAGCTGAACTTTCATGCCAAACTGTGCTTCCCCTTCTGCTTTTTCCAGATGAGGTCTGTATCTGTAAAATAGGTATGCCTAATAAACGCTAAAGATTGTATAGACATTCCGACCAAACTCGAAAATGCTTGGAAAGCGTCCAGTTATCAATTTCTAGCCGCGGTGATAAAATATGCAAATATGCAAAAAATATCTACATATCTCATTTTTGCAAGCATATGATATATGCAATATCAATATGCACTAGAAATTGCATGCATATATTCATATGCAATATCACATGCATCGCAAAAATCCCGATATCATCCAACCATAGTTTGAACTACAATTATTTGATGTTTTGAATCAACTGTTATAGAACAAAGAATATATATGTGGTTTATTGCATTCTAAAAAATTTTAAGTTGATCAATGATATCCGGCATATCCGGATCCGGATCCGGCCGGATATGGGCGTATCCGGATCCGGATCCGGTAGAAATTTGTATCCGGTCGGGCCCTAGATATGATCTGGTTTAAGTTGAAGTTGAAGACCAACAAACTTAACAGGGGAGTTTTGAGAGCTCGCGCAAACCAGCGACGGCCCTCCTAGTAGGTACCATACACCCAAAAATTCGGCTAGACCCTACTAGCTTTGCACAAAGCTCCCAACCGTCCTGCCACTTTGTCTAACCTGACCACCTTTTATGCAAACAAACACAGAGTCTTTTACAACTGCAAGCACCTAAGTTCTGTTTGTGAAACAGAGTATGAAAGTCTAAGTTAAAATGCAATGCAACACAACAATATAGAACACCAATGACTGCTTCTGACAACATAAATCAATTATACATGATGAGATGATACAATTAATGAGAGAGATATAACTTATTCGGAATCAGCGGACCCAAGTAAAGCAGACAAACTTTATATTTCGCAGCAAAACGCGCTGCATCTTCAGAGAAGCCTAAAACACAAAACAGAGTCACGTAAAGTCGATAAACAGATTCACATAGAGTCAAAATACTAATGAATCCCAAGAAGGAAATTCAAAAAAGCTACAAAATAGAGGCACGAACCAAAAAGAAGAAATCACAAACAAGAACACGGTTGGACAAAATTACGGTCGGATGAAAGATTAATCACTGGAACCTAACAGGCAAGCTAAAGCTGAGTGTGAAACATTAACAACATTGTTCATGGCATTATTGGCATCAATAACGAGCATTTCTTTGGCAAAAAGTAGATCTCTATTATTATCACAAGCAATAATTTCAACATTATCAAAAGGATCTATAACATGAACATGTAAAGCGACAGAATTATCTGAAAGATTAGATTGCACAGCACGTTGATGGTCTTTTAAACGACAACAGAGCTTTCTAGTAGTATGTCCGACATACATATGTTAGAGATCCTTTTGATTTCGATTACGCAATATTACTACGCATTCTGCCAAAAGTTGGCATATTTTTGCGTAATGCGTATTGGGTCTTAAAAATAGCTGCCTATTTATCAGGGATTTTACTGCGTTTCACGTAACATGGACGCGATGTGATGTTTGAATTGGATGAAAATAATTTGCCTCTGCTGAATAAAAACAGACCAACAAAACCTCAGATACATGCGAGATGAAACATCAGTTTTCGTTTCGGTGCACAGTTCAGTTACAGCTGTTACAACAGGACTGTGAATCTGTTTATCGGCTTAAGTTTGTCTGCGTTACTTGGGTCGGCTGATTCCGAACAAGTTTTATCTCTCTCATTAATGGCTACCCAACAGCGGGAAAACACGTTTAACTGAGATGATACAATCATTCGATCATTAAATCTTTGCTCTACATCCAGCCGTTCTGGAAGCATGTTGACTACATGTCCCATGAGTTTAGAACGTCAATATTGCCAGTATTGTTGACTACATGTTCGGTTAGTTTGGTGCATTAATTCCACTTCGTGAAATTTTGTGCACGAAATGTGAAAATCATACTGGTCAGGTGAAATTCAACAGGATTTTTTCACCAAACCCATGGAAAGTGTAGTCAACAATATCGGTATTAAAATCTGAAAATTTGAGCCATATCCATAGAGAAATTATAGTTTCGGGCTGATACATGTATGTCAGTGTATAATAGTTACCCTTTCGGGTGGCACATCTATATTGCAGTGCGCTGCAATAACTGAGAACGAATGTTTGAAAGTTCGAACGGAAAATTTTTGGCCTATAGTACTATACTGTATTTTCACAACAGATAACTTCAGAAGACCTGGATGCGTAGTTTAGTATTTGAATTTGGTATTTAGAGTAGTCATTGTGCAGCCAAAATTGTATCACGAAAACTAGGCATAATGCCTGAGTCCTGACGCTTTTGCAAAAAGTTTTCTGAGCTAGCTAAATAATGAAATGAAATAAAATGCCCAAATGAAAAAGTTTATGAAGTCTCTGAAGGTCCCCCCCCAGTTCGATCTGGGTCTCGGCACCAAAATGAAGAGTTTATTGCGACTACACAAACAATGACAAAGAGGTTAGACGAGTGGGTGTTATATACAATGAAACTCTTTCATCAACTACGTATATTGCGCAGTAAAGACGCAAGAACATCTTTGATTGACTTTTTTTCGGTAGCGTAAACATTAAGTGCCGATTTGTATACGTATCGATTTGTGCTTGTCATCGTTTTGGCAAGTTAGATGAGATTGTTTGACTGGTTTCTCACAGCTGCCAATGCAAATACGTTTTGCCGCTTCGGAAACTACAGTCCAAAATGGAGAATTGTAAATCACGGTTTATAAGCTGTTTAAACAGACGACTTTATGGAAATGCACATTTCCGATACTTAACCAACCACTCTAAATAGAAATTTACTGCCTCTAATTCTGCGATTATGGTGCGTTTGTTGGTGTTAGCCCTTGCGACTCTAATTCTGCTTTCGCAAACTCATGCAGTCTTCCATTACGAAAATCTTCACCGATTTAAGCGGCAAGTTGGAAGTAAGTCAAAAGTGATGCAAATAATATCATATAACTCCTTCGCGATGACAATAAAGTTTGCAGGAACAGCTGTATCTCCTGAAATTCCTAATGGCCCAAATGCGAATGGACGCAAAATCGCAAAAATTTTTGGCCGTCCGAAACTCACAAGATTAGCCTTTTTCTCAAGATCAATATCGCAATGTCGCGTTTTTCTATGCCTTAGCATTTTCCATCTGCAAATTCGCCAAATTTCGAATTAGTCTGAAATTCTCAAAAAGCTACTTTTTGTCTCGCACGCTGGCGATTTTGCTTGCAGATTTTTTGAGGTCGGAATTTCACAAAATCGCGAATTCGCGCTTTGGCTCGATGGAGTTCAGTCTTTTTGAGGGGCATAAATCTCTCTAAATCATCGCTTTAGGATTAGGCGAGTAGTATAGCAATTTATTTAGTTCGCTCCAACCCTAGACAAACTACGTGTTTTTGTGTTTGTTCGCTAATACTAGGTTCCCCAACAATAGGTACACAGCCCAAACGAAATTTTGCGTAGGTATTCGGTTTGTTTTTGTTGGCTTTAGTATAAACTCTGCTTAGGCGTTTGCCCCGGTAACCTACAGCCTGCCGGTCGCTGTTGGAGAACTTCTCATTGTATGAACGGTCAACAGGCTTGTGTCAACGGCATTTGCTGTCCGCGGAATCAGGCATGGATGAGTGAGTTACAATCACTCCTTTATTTCTTCAAAATATGCGTGTATAGATTTTAAAAACAATTTCCGTATTTACAACCTAACAAAACAGCGACACAACTGTAGTAAACTACATACGCCCCAGATATTTGAGCAGTGGCGTGACCTGCGTGGCTATGTAAGGGCGGGTATTCCTTACTTCATATACAGTAGCTCAGGCTTCTGCTCATTTTTGAAATAGTTTACGCGCAAAGACGCACATAGGCAAGAACAGCGCAAGAAAGAAAGGAATAAGGAGCTTTACACAGACTACTGTTTAGCTGCCTGTGGAGGTAAAGAAGCAGTATCAGCCTGCATAAATGGAATGTGTGGACGTGGCTACACTTGCGTCAATGGTTACTGTTGCGAGTGTACTGTAGGCCAGGTGGCGCTAGGACCGTGCACCAACGGTCTTTGTCCTTCCGGACAGTACTGTCGCACGCAGACAAGCACTTGTTGCTCTGGGGGAGGCAGCAGCAGCAGCAGCAGCAGCTCCTTTTGTCCCAGTGGAAGACAGCCGATTGGAACTTGTATAAACAGCCTCTGCCCTGTTGGATACGCCTGTGTAACCGGCACTAATGTCTGCTGTAACTGAACTCTACACCGAAATGAAAACTGATGTTTCATCTCGCATGTATCTGAGGTTTTGTTGGGCTGTATTGTTTCGCTTTCGCGCTATGTTTCCTGTTCTACTATTGTATGTACGTAATCTGTACACCTAAGAAAAATTGCTAGTTTTCATACAATTCAAACATCACATCACATCCATGTAGCTGTTACCTGAAAAGCAGTACAATCCCCGATAATATAGCGCTACGCTATTTGTTTTCCAGCATACGTTAATTATTTCAATACCACATCTACCGTACGCTTTCTTTGCTTACTGTATATAACCGGGTGCACATTTATACGCAAATTTGAGCCAATCTAAAAATTTTTAGATCAAAGTAACATAAAACATTTTCTAATCAGTTCTGTTCTAGTATTTGCCATTTACTAAAAATCAGCACTTCCACTGCTGGATGTAATTTCAACCTTTGAACGTAGAACTCTGCTCTCCCTCTAGGTCTTCCGGCTTTATGTCGATACGAAAAGGAAAGTTCTCTTTGCTCACCAGCCAGTAAGTCTGTACCGCGCCTTTTCCCTACAAAACATGTACAGAATGGGTCATTTATCTATCGCCGGATTCGCCTTGCTGTAAGTTTTATGTTGGTCAATCAATGTCACTGAACTTCTAAGAGAAAGTGCACAAATCCTCAGAACTATTATTCTCAAAAACTTGGCTAAGTCTACCACTTCAACCACTAGTTATGCACTTATGTGTCAATGTGAACACGTACAAGTGCATAACTTTTGGTTGAACTGACACACTTGGGTAACCCTTTGAGAGCCGGCGCAGTTGGTGTAGTGGTTTAGGCCACAAAGCCACTGTGCGCGGCGTCGTGCGCTCATCCTCTCGGCGCGGCAAGTTTCCTGCCGCAAAGAGTTGGTCGTCGGCGCAAAGCTGTACCCAGGCCACCGAAAGCTGCGAGTAGGCAAAATGGGAACCGACTGGATCTGCCGTTGCACCGAAGCCGCTCCAGAAAGCATGCCGCGTTGGAGAAGAAGATCTACGATGTCAGAAGCTGTCTGAGAAACCAACTATGCCGGGAGCCCTCTGGCATATGGGGCACCGGCGTCCGTTGGAAACTGTCAGAATCATTGCATCAACACGCCGGCCACTGGCCTGTTGAACGGCACCCAGCAGCATGGCTAGGAGTGGCTGGCAGTGAAAGAAGGGCAACGTCCGATATGACGAATCACGGGGGTAGCCAAATGGACCTCGAGTCTGATCGTAGGGCATAAGGCCCCTTGCAAATCGGATCGGAACCCTTTGAGAGTAAAATTTCTGAGGATTTGTGGAAATTGTGTTGAAGTTTCTGCGAAATTGATTGACGAACATAAAAGTTAGAGCAAACCGAAATCAGCCATAGATAAATGACCCGCTCTGACAATAAATTTCGTCTATACTCCTATACATGTAACGAAGGGCTTGCGGGTCAGTGTAGGTTAATTTAGTATGCTAATTATTGTACCTTAACAGACAGTCTGCCTCTTTCCATCATCTCGAAGCCTGGATGGTTGATAATAAGGTGAATCTTGGTCTGATGACTAATTTGAATTCGGTCTGCTACAAAACATTCAAGCAAACAAATAAAGGCTTAGCATACATGTCACAGGGGGTCTGCCCTCCTCAAAGGGATGACGACAATTTTTTCATCCCTGATTTAGAGCAACCTACGTATAGAATAGCTGTAAAGGTCGCACCACTCAGTAGAAGTGAAAAAGAAGAAAGACAATACCGTACCAACTCCGTTTGATTCCATGCGGGACGCCGTATTTACACTGTCGCCGAAGAGACAGTAGCGCGGCATTTTCAGGCCCACTACGCCGGCCGCGCACGGTCCTATACAGACTTGTGACGTAAATTTGCATAGAGCAGTACTACAGTTCACCGGTGTGGATGCCGACGCGAACACGGACGGCTTGGTCGGGGATGTGGAAAATGCAGAAAGAACGCATGTTCATCAGAATTTCTAGGGACATGGTGCAGATTTCACTGCTGTGTTTCTTTTTGTTCCTTTCAGGCAATCCTGACACTACCTAAATGAGAGAAAAGTTAGTTATGTATAACCTGGATTACAATAAGTATTGTATTCTAAGTTTCTCCGAGATGGGCTGAGCAGTGAGTTTCTAACACCAAGCTTCGAGATCTGTGATATTTTTAACTAAGAATGCACACCATTTTCGGGCAACAAGGACGCTAGCCCAGCTGCTGTGCAAAGTCGCGGCAAAGTCAGCACCTAACTGTACCTCTGTCGAAAGGGGTGGCTATGACAAAAAACGTCTTTGGAACATTGACAAAATTATAACTGCTGGCTCCTAAGTTCTTTTCGTGAAACAGTCCTTTTCAAGTCAGGCTCGACCACACAGATTGACGCAGTCTTGAGAAAACAAAAAAGTCTTGTCGCGTCTTGGCCATGGGTAGTTTACGCTATCCCGTGCGTCACGGCGGCCCCGGCACCCGTGGAAGCGGTGTGTTTGTGGGTTGGAAACCTGTCGAGGCGATGGGAAGTAGTCGACACAAAGCCCAACCCAGGCCGTCGAAAGTCAGCAATGGCAAGTAGATAAATGGGGACCAAACCTTAGCTGTCTTGCACACACCGACAGCAAAAGGGGAGGGTTGTTGTTAAGGAAGCTGCCGGACCTTCTGTCTCTTCCTGCTCTATAGCAGTTGGCTACTCCTAGTCCGAAAGGACAAAAAGTTACAACTACAACAACACCAAAATAAGGATCCTGAAGCTCTGTTTTTTGAATCTGCTGGTTCAAAAAACAGATGTTCAGGAATTTTTCATATTTTCATAACTGTGTCAATCTTTGTGCATGAAATTTTATCACATAGAATGACCCACAGTTTAGCAAACATTTTCCAAAGTTCAGTTTATTGATCAATTTCAGTTTATTCAGGAAGTGATCAGCAAAAAGGTACAGTAAGTTTCCATTTAAACGCTATGTTCTCTAGGTTTTATTTTGAATTTCTTAGGATTGGGCTAAGCCTGGCGCACCGAATGCTAACACATAAAATTTCGTTTACTTTGGCAACCTTCCAAATTTCAGCCAATTTTGCAAAGATAGTAACATAACGGGCCTGGACCAAACCTGCAAACCCATCCCTCTGTGGACGGATTACCAACGGTAGTGCATGGTCAGGCTGTTTTAATTAAGGACGATTAATCGGCAACTGTGGGTGTGAATGGAGATGTTAGCCGCGAAAATAAACAGACCCGCTATTTGCCGCTCTGGCAGCGGTTTAACAAAATGATGGGATCAATCTAATCGCGATCGGTCGGCAAAATAGCAGGGTCGGGCTAAAAGCTAAAGTCCCCTACTGACAGTCCACCGAAAGCCAGTGATGGCTAGTAAAGTATGTAAATAGGACCGAACTGCCCCCTTGCATCTCATGACAGCAAAGATTAAGGTATCTTGGTAGGCAGGGCTATCCAAATGAAGGGCCCTGAATACGGCATACGTGTAACCACCCGACTTAGGCCAGACCCTCCCCGAGACGATTTTTCCGACTCCTCTCCCGATTTTCTGGCAAGTAATATTTTGAGCGAATTTTGCAATTTTTTAGAATTTCATATTGGTAAAACCGCCTGTAAAACAGCACTTTTTAGCTGTATTTGAGCCAAAATTAGCGATTTTTGAGCACTTTTTAGTACCCAACCCCTCCTTAGAATTTGAGCTCAGACCGCCGGGGCGCCAGACGCGCCTCCCCTTCGGTGGATGATCTGTTACATGTATGGAATAGGGCATACATGTAACAGGGGGGTCTGGGGGGTCTGCCCCCACCCGACTTAGGCCAGACCCCCCAGATAGGGACCCCCCCGGAGACGATTTCACCGACCCCCCCTCCGATTTTTCTGGCAAGTGAATTTTCAAGCAAATTTTTGCAATTTTTTACAATTTCACACACAAAAATTGCCAAAATCGCCTGCAAAACAGCACTTTTTAGCTGTATTTCAGCCCAAATTAGCGATTTTTTGCAATTTTTAGCCAAAAAATTGCGATTTTTTTCGATTTTTGAGCGTTTTTTAATGCCCACCCCCCCCCCCTCCCCCTCATTTTTGGTTTGGCTCAGACCCCCCCGGCCGGCGCCAGACCCCCCCAACCCCCCCTCTCCCCATCGGCGGATGACCTGTTACATGTATGGAATAGGGCAAGATGTGTTCTTTCTGTCCGGAGATGATGTTGGTCTATAGTATTTTACCTAGAATTTTATAGATTTTATGTACTCAAGTCATACCATGTATGCGTCTCCAATAGTTTCCACTTTGTAGCAGTCGTAGCTGTCCAGTATCTTGTCAAATTCCATGTAGAGTTGGTTGAGAAATTCGATTATCTAAAAGAAATGTTGAAAAAAATGAAATACAGAAAAGGAAAAGCTAGAACAAACTTCAAACGGAGTGCTCTGACTACAGATCGAAGTGAATCCCTTGACATCACTGAAGAAAATCGTAACTTCATCGAAGTTTTCCGGCTCCACTGTTTGGCCTTTGACCAGGCGTTCGGCCACTTGCTTGGGCATCATCGAAGCCAGTAATTGCTCCGTTTTCCGCTTCTCTCGCTGTACTTCCTTGCCTTTCTCTGTCATTCTGGCGGTGAAGTTACGAATGTTGGCCATTAGGAAGTGTTGTCTATAAAAGTATGAGTCTTGAAATAGTCAAGCAATCCACTGAAACTGACTTCAATCCATGCCAGACAGTCATGCAGAAACAGAACAAACAGATGACAGAGACCCCGATTAGATAGCGCCAGAACTGATTTTGGAGTTGGTCGATTTTGTCCTGCAGTTCGCCTTTCACTTCTTCGCTGATCTCTTTCTCCATCTCCATCCAAATATTGACGAATCTCAAAGAAATTCGGCTTTACCTCTGTTTAGATCCTGATATATTTGCACTCAAATTCAAAACAGAGATTTTGCCAATGAACAAGTGTGATTAAAAACAACCCAGCAGATATTTTACTTTTGCAATCATGAATCTCAACGAATTTAAATGAATGAAATTTTTTGAATGAAAGATTCATAAATTCTTGAATGATTGGTTTAAGATCTGCTTAGTTCGTGAGATATTCGAGCTCGAAGTAGAAACAGACTCTAGTAAAGAACAAGAGCGGTTCCATTGCACTTTGCAATAAAACAGATTCCTACTGCTGAGGGTTAACCAGACTTTACAGGTGAACTAATCCGAGCCAGTAAAGCGTTTCCTAAGGTCTGAAATGGCTTTCCGATATGTTTACCATCATTTTTTGCCAACTACATAATGGCGTTGGTATATTGCAAAGGGATAAAGCCGAACCGAACTTGTCAATTTTCCTAAACCACTGCATGGCTAACGTCCCGTTTTTCCGCGAATTGGACTCGTAAATCAGTTCTTCTAAGTCACTCAGCGACTCCATTAACTGGCAGTTGTCGTTCATCAACGCATCCTGTTCTTCTTCCAGCTCTGGATTGATTAGAGTCACGAATTGGACTAGAGCGTCGGCTCTACTGGACGCTCCTGAATATCCTTTTATCAACAGCCGATTCAGTCCCTTTGTTTCTACCTGAGAAGTCATCCATAAATCCACGATCCCATCTCCCGGTAGAAAAGAAAATGCTACCCAGCGCCTTTTTTATACCTGCAATTTCTATTAGATACATGTAACAGGGGACCTACGTACTCCTACCCCTACATAGACCACTCCAGATCCGCCGCCCCCCAAGACGATTTTCCCCACCTCAACTCCGATTTTCCTGCGAACTAATTTTTCAGCAACTAAGAAATTTGACACTAAAATTGCTTGACACTTTTTAGCTGTATTGTAGCCCAAATTAGCGTTTTTTTCGAGTTTTGGTTCAATCCTCCATTCTGTAGAATGAGTTCAGACCCCAACGCCCACCCCTGAAGCCAATTGGACGAAGTTGGACGTGCATCAAATACTCCCTAAGAAATTAGGTGGAGTGAGTACCTTGAAAGTCGACGGCCTTCCAGAGCATGGTTCTGGCCACTAAATCCACCCAGAAATGTCCGTCCAGACTGTTTCGACTCGTCTGCACCAGTCGTCTGAACAGACAATCGATGCAACGGCTATAAAACCTGAAATGGTTTCCGCTCTGTTGGTTGTTTGGTTGGAATGGTTTAGCAACCCCATCGTCTCAATGCAGTCAGCGGAGCTGGTCTGTCTGAAGGTATTGAGAGCGGTGGACAGAGTTTCTCTGCTGCATCCAGTCGGTCTTCCAATTTCCGAGTTGTCCTCGAGTGTCGCCCATTTGCTGGAGTCTCCTTCCAGAGCGAAATCGGTCAGGGTCGTGTATCTTCCTAGTAGGGCTCCTGTTTCCTTGCTCACGTAGGGACTAAAATATATACCTTCTCAGTCAGTGGCGTATCCAGGATTTCGGAAAGGGGGTGTAAAATTTTGAAAGTGCCTGGTTGGGCAGTAAGAAAATTTAGCAGAATTTGCTTTCAAAAACGCGTTTAAAACACATTCCAGGCTTAAAATTAACAGAAATTTCCAATTTTAGTAGTTTAAAGTGGCCTGGTTGGGCTTTTGCCCGACCAGGGCGATAAAATTTTGAAAATTTAGCCTTCAAAAGAGCATTTAAAAGGCATTTTGAGCACAAAATAGACAGTTTTAGTACGTAATTCATTAGTTTCTTATATTTTTGACAGACTTTTTCTTCCTACCTCCACCGCAAAGGGGCTGTACCACCCTACACCCCGCTGGATACGTCACTGTTCTCAGTAGTGGTATATTCCGGGGTTTTGCAAAGGAGGTGTTAAAATCTTGAAAATTTTAAACCAGGGTTGCCAGGTTTTGGGAACCCAATCCCCCTACTTTTCAGCAAAAAACCCCTACTTCCCCCTACCATTTTCAAAAAACCCCTACCAAAAACCCCTACCCTAGAAAGGCAAAAAACAGTGGTGTTTTTAAGGTATTGAAGTTAAAATCTTGTATAAAGCAGGAAGTGAGCTAAACGATAGCTAAACTAATACTACGTATAACAGCCACTGAAGCAAGATATATCAATGAACTGAATACCGAATATTCAGTTAAATTTTTTTGGAAAGGATACCTGCGCACTTTGAGCCCTCTTCCAGTTCTTAAAAGTAAAGCAGAGAGAAGCAAGAAATATGGTAAATCTGGGATTTTGACTGTTTTGCATTACAGAAACAGACTTGGGGTCCTTTACGCTACGAAAACCAATTTTTGTGTATGGAAAACTTGAACCATAAAATGTCCTTTAAAGTTGGTACTCTATGTGACACACCATCGCGCCGATGAGGTATTCGAAAATCCGCAAATATTCCCTGACGAAAGCCAAAACTCTCCGTCTCTCTCACTAATGTAAACTGTTTTGGTGAAAAGTGGCAGTGGCCCGACGGGGGCCAGAAAATTTTCAAAAATTAGAGTTTGCCTTAAGCGCGCATTTAAAACATATGCTGGGCATAAATTTGACAGTTTTAGTCAGAGGCGCACCCAGGATTTTGCAAAGAGGTGTAAAATTTTGAAGATGCCTGGCTGGGCCTCTGCCCAACCAGAGCGAGAAAATTTCGCAAAATCAGTCTTCAAAAACGCGCCTAAAAAGCATTCTGAGAATTAACAGAAATTACAAATCAGTTGTTTAAAGTTTTCTGACGACCAGAACGAGAAATTTTTGAAAAGTTAGTCTTCAAAAAAGCATTTAAAAGGTATTCTGAGCAGAAAATAATAGACAGTTTTAGCACATAATTAATTTATATCTCTTATTTTTGTTTAATTTTTCCTTCTTACCTTCACAGCAAGAGGGGACATACAGTACATGGGCCGGAAAAATCCGGAGGGGGTAGGGGGGTCGGAGACCTCGGGGGGGGGGGGGTACCCCCGAAAAAAGGCCAAAAAATGCCTATTTTGCCTTAAATAAGCGAAAATTTCCTCCCTCCGGGAGGGGGTGGGTGGGTGGGGGAGGGGTATACCCCCCTTACCCACCCGGCCAGTGTATGATGAGAGGGGAAGGTGTAGACACTCTACACCCCCTAGTACGGCCACTGGATTTAGTAAGTACGTATGCAGTTGTAAGACAGAGGCCTGGTTGGGCCGCCGCCCAAACCGGGGCAAGAAAATTTTTAAAAATTAGTCCTCAAGAACCCATTGAAAACAAACCAATCTAGCACGCACTATTGGAGTGCCCAGAATTTTACAATTCATCATAATTTTTTACCCAGATTGTTGTAGTGGTATGGTGTAAAAACTTGTTCAAATACCTAAAATTTCATCTGTGTAACTGAATGCAAAAACCCCTACTTCACCCTACCAAAATTTAAAAAACCCCTACCAAATCCCCCTACCCCCTACCTGAAAAATTTCCCCCTACCGAACGAAAAAAACCCCTACAGGTAGGGGGAAAACCCCTACCCTGGCAACCTTGTTTTAAACTTCAAAAGCGTGTTTGAAAGGCATTCTTATAAATACATAGTTTCTAGTACATAATTTATTCAGTTCTTTTATTTTTGACAGATTCTTTCTCAGTAGTCGCTCCTCCACCGCAATGGGATGTGCATAACCCCTTCGATACGCTGCTGAACGTACTTGTTAGCTTAGTTTACTGGTCTATTACCGTGGAAAACACGTGTTTCAATGGGTTTTTTATTGAAAAAACTTGCTAAAAACGCACTTCAAAGCGTTTTTGAACTTTTTGAAATTTTGGACCCCCTCTGGGCGAAACCCGTCTCGAGCCCACCCTGACGGAAAAAACCCTCCAACCTCTCCAAGGCCGGCCGGACCCGATACATGCATGTATTACTATGGATTAGGTATTCCAGTACCTAAACCAATTTATCAAGTAGATTTACAATACCGTAATACCTGCATTTTGTGAATATTTGCCTATACCTGATACCTGATTGGGTATTTTTGAAATACCTGTACCTAGGCCTAATTCGTAGTACTACAAACTACTAACTACAAAATACATATTTTCGGCGATTATGACGTCATCAAGACTACAAATTAACTAAGACTACAGTACATAATATTTCGGCTGACTACAAATTGACTACAAACTACTTTTTCATAATTCGCGAATTTGTAGTCAATTTGTAGTCATTTTTTGTTGGAAATTTTCCGATTTTTAAACGTAATTTTACATAAATTGAGTCCCCAATCGGCCTTTGAGCTGTCTTGAGCTTATGATAAGCTTACCAAATACCAAGAAGGAGCTATTTTTATGTTAAGTGTTACAAAGATCAATCTTTCAATTTTCCCGCTTTTTACCCCTATAAATTTAAAAAAAGGTGACCACATGATTGACTTTTGCACATTCGTTCGTTTTTTTCTTGTCTTCGTGTTAAAAAATATCTCATTCTATTTTTGAAAAATACCAAATGTTTAGCATTGAAATTCTATTAAACATTGAATTCCGTCTGTTTGTTTTCAGAAATATCTATTAGAAAAGGCGATTTTTTTCACAGAAAAAAACAATTAACAGGCTTCCCGTTATTATTTTTGCAAAGCATTTCTATGACTGATTGTTCAATTGGTAAAATTTGAAGTAATATCGAATTTCTGACGTTTGGTAACCTGACTACAAATTGACTACAAACTAAAATTACATATTTTTTAACCTGAATTTGACAACTACCGGAGATTTCCGCTTATAAGACCACCATAGTTAGAAGACCATGGTCTTTAAATAGGTTTTTGTTTCCAGTTATAAGACCATGGTCTTCAAATAGGTGGTCAGAAAACTTGGTTTATAGACACCCATTTTCCAGTTAAAAGACCATGGTCTTAGTTAAATTGACTTATTTTAGCACACAATTAACTGTTTTTAAAGTGAAAAAAGCTGTCCATCGTTAGAAAACGAAGGCAGAAGTACATAATATAGATAAAACATGATTCTGATTTCTGTTTTGAACGCAATACAGTACCTGCTATGCGTCAACACAACATTTCTTTTTGTAATTTCAAGTTAAGTTTTACAAGTCAAGCGTAAACTGGTCAGGCATGTCTGGAACAGCCATCTAGGTGAAAAACAAATTCAACTATTGGCGAAAAATCCTTTTTTGCAGCGAAATAACATTTTCCAGTTAGAAGACCATGATCTTCAAAAGGGCGCCAAAAAGTGGCCCTAAATTTGGGCATTTTCCAATTATAAGACCAGGTCTTATAAGTGGAAAACTCCGGTACAAACTAAGACTACAAATTATTTTCGCGAAAATTTTTAACTACAAACTAAGACTACAAATTCAAATTCTCTGAGGAAATAGGTCTACCTGTACTAGTGATGTAAAAAATTAATTTAATTGTAATTGAAATTCGCATAATTGACCCGTTTTTAATTTCAATTCAATTAATTTAATTTAATTGAAATTCAAAAGTTGGGCCATAATTTAATTGTAATTTAATTGAAATTCGCCTGGAATTTCAATTATATTTTCAATTATTTCCTGTGGCGAATGTAAAGAAATGTGCAAGCATTAGAGGCGCTAAGGACTTCAAATAAAAACCTATTTAGGGTTTTTCACCTCTTTATACCGACCTCACTATGTTTTGTAATATTTTATGATCTGCTTTTTATTGCATAGTTCATAAACGACAAAACAGTGATTTTTGGATGTATAGTGGGTTGACTGACACCCCCTTTTTGGCAAAGGTACCTAAGGAAGTGATGTTGCTCAAAAATACTGGAAACCTTCCGATTATGCACTGATATATAGTAATAATGAACTAACTGTAAATTTCCCCCATGATGCCATTTTATGCGTTTTTAAAAGGCAACAATTTAAAATTTTCTCGCCTGGTTGGACAGCAGGCTAACCAGGTGTCTCTAAGCTTTTACTTGGACATTTTTCCATGTCCTAAGTCACTGTCACGGTCTTTTAACAGCAAAATTACAATAATTTTCAAAAAATTGAAAAAATAATTGAAAAAAATTGCATTATTGAAATTTTCCGAGGTTCCATAATTTAATTGAAAATATAATTGTAATTGAAAATAATGGAAAACCATTTCAATTAATTTAATTTAATTTAATTGAAATTAAAAACTGAACCCATAATTTAATTGTAATTGAATTGAAATTCAAATTCCATAATTTTACATCACTAACCTGTACCTGATACCTGATATTAGGTACTTTTTCAATACCTGCCCACTAGCACGTATTCAGACAGATACCGACATTAGGGAATGCATAGCATAGCTAAATCGGCCTTATTTACTTGATAGACAAGCGATGCCTTTGCACAATTAAATAAGGAAGCAAACAGACCTGCATTATTTGTACGATGAAACATTAGCTTGCGACGACCTGCTGCTGTAACTACGTATATACAGTACTAACTGATTACGACTGGACTGGCTAACAGGGTTGTGAGGTGGGAAAAAAACACCGGAAAAAAACTGTTTTTTTCCGGAAAAAAACCGGTTTTTTTCCTAAGGGTCGGAAAAAAACATAAATCGCGGAAAAAAACTCAAGCTAAAAATAGCTAATTTACGTCATTTTTCGTTTAAAAAATGGACTTTTGCTATGTATAATAGGCCATACTGACTCAAAACTGTTAGAAAAACAACAAAAAAGACCAAATTTGGCATGAAAAAACAAAAATGCAAACTGCTGTAAGAAAATTTGCATATAGCGTTATTTATGGAACCTGTCAGGCACTGTTTCATGCCTGTTTCGTGATTTATATCAATGTAACACGTGTATTTCTGGTCTAACAAGACTGAGGAAGGCGCTAGGAAGCGTTAGGAATCATAAAACCAGCCTAGGATACTCAGAACTTGGGCTGGAGTTTTTTTCCGCGATTTTGGAAAAAAACCGGAAAAAAACCGGAAAAAAACTGGAAAAAAACAGGCCGAGGTTTTTTTCGGAAAAATATACAACCCTGCTGGCTAATATCGAAAATCGCTCAAAACAGTCGGTTCAAATTTGGCTAAAATTGGCACATTTAACTGAACTCGTGTCTTGTGGTTTTTCAGCACGAAAATATGAGATACTACGGTAGCAATTTGCAGATTTTCTGAGAAAACAGTCGGTAATTGTGGGACACTATCCCCATTAGCGGAAACCTACCTTATTAACTTACGACTAAGATTGAATCTAAAAGGTAAAATCTATAACTTCATCCTAAGGTTTATTCATCCCGAAGCTGCATAGAAGCCTAAAACCTGATCACAGTGCTGATGCTGAATAGAAGCCCTCGGTTCCAAATAAGTGAGGAATAGTGTCACTCATACATGTAACAGCTCCGAGCCGACCTGGGGGGAGGGGGTATGGGGGTTTCCTCAGGTGGGGGTCGAGGGGGTTTCGCCCAGAGGGGGGTCCAACATTTCAAAAAGCTCCAAAACGCCTGGAAATGCGTTTTTAACACTTTTTTTCAGTAAGGACGCTTAAAATCGTTTTTTTAAGCTGCCAAATAGCGTTTTAGAGCTAAAAACAAGCAAAAAATAACAAAAATGGCTTCCAAAAACCCCGATTTCTCTCAAATACCAGCAGTGGAAATGCCAACGTCGGTTTCCAAAGGCTTTTCAAGCGAATTTTAGCCAAAAATTAGTGATTTCAGAGCCAGCTTGTTAGTACTGGACATTACTACTACTTGTATTTTTGGGTCGGGGGGGGGGTCCCTTAACCTCTCTCGGAGGGTGGGGGTGCCACCCTAGTACATGTACTGTATGGTCTCACTGTATCTAAATAGGATAATCAGCGCGTCATGCAATGCAATGTCGTGCACTGCACGCCGCTTTCTTCACAATTCGGCAGCGAAACCTAGCTTAGCCTGTACAGCTACTGTTGTTTGGTATTGGGTTTTCCGTTTGTGTATGTGTATGTGTATGTGTATACACATTTACCTTCAAATGTGTATGGTAACTTGTGTATACACATTCAACAAAACAATGTGTATTTTTGTGTATATTTGTGTATGTGTATTGTACTGAAAATGCAAATTTTTTGGTAGATATTGAGCCAGAAATGCTAGGAAAATCAAATCTCTCAATGTCTGCTGCTTGAAACCTTGGATAGCTTTGAAATCGACTTACTTAGGCCATTTGACGGCTTTATGAGGATATCTAGTGTTTATTACTGCAGCAAAAACATAGAAATTTTACGTTTCTGTTCGAAATTTTGTCGACTTTTGCTGATCAAATACACATACACAAAAATACACATTTTGAGTACTGTTTGTGTATGGTAATGTGTATCGGAATTTTCAATGTGTATGTGTATGTTGTTGTTGTAACATTTTGTCCTTTCGGACTAGGAGTAGCCAACTGCTATAGAGCAGGAAGAGACACAAGGTCCGGCAGTCTCCTTAACAACAACCCTCCCCTTTTACTGTCGGTGTGTGCAAGACAGCGCCGGTTCGGTCCCCATTTATCTACTTGCCATTGCTGACTTTCGATGGCCTGGGTTGGGCTTTGTGTCGACTACTTCCCATCGCCTCGACAGGTTTCGAACCCACAAACACACCGCTTCCACGGGTGCCGGGGCCGCCGTGACACACGGGATAGCGTAAACTACCCATGGCCAAGACGCGACATGTATACACGTTGAAAAAACAATGTGTATTTTTGTGTATGGTAAATGTGTATGTGTATACACATTGAAAAAACAATGTGTATTTTTGTGTATGGTAAATGTGTATGTGTATACACAAACAACAGTATGTACAGCCTTTAGCTACCAAAACCTTTCTGCCGTCTGTATTCTCACTGTGCTTAAGCATTTCTTTTCGATAAGATTCGTAAGAGTAGATAATACACATGTGATCGTGCTCATCTTTTTTCGTATCGGCGGACCCAAATATTAGCGGCCATTGGACGGGCGGTTATTCGAAAACGTTTTACAAATAAGCTATTCTTCAGATATCAGATGAAACATATTGTCTGCGAAGAGATAAAAACATGGTGAGAAATTGGTTAAACACTCTGAGAAAGCTGACCGAAAAACTTCTATACATACACGATGTTTACGTCTATTCTCAATTTTTGTTGAGAAAATCAGTCCAAAAATTCATCCAGAGAGCAGTTGTCAATTACAAACAAGGGGCCGTCCATAAACTATGTACGACGTTCAAAAATTCAAAATTTTGGACTCCCACCCCCCTCCCGACGACGTTTTTTCGACGTTTCAGAACAGCCAGCTGAAAAACTACAACGTTTTTGGCTGACACCCCTCCCCCGCCAACTAAACTTGGTACAGTGTCCGACATTAGAAAATCTTCAATAAGATGGATATGACTCTGAAGTACTGTTGTTTGTGTATACACATACACATTTACCATACACAAAAATACACATTGTTTTTTCAATGTGTATACACATACACATACACATACACATTGAAAATTCCGATACACGTTACCATACACAAACAGTACTCAAAATGTGTATTTTTGTGTATGTGTATTTGACCAGCAAAAGTCGATAAAATTTCGAACAGAATTGTAAAATTTCGATGTTTTTGCTGCCGTAAGAAACGGTAGGTATCCTGATAAAGTCTTCAAATGGCCTAAGTAACTCGATTTCAAAGCTATCCAAGATTTAAAGCAACAGACATTGAGAGATTTGATTTTCTTAGCATTTCTGGCTCAAAATCTACCCAAAAATTTGCCTTTTCAGTACAATACACATACACAAATATACACAAAAATACACATTGTTTTGTTGAATGTGTATACACAAATTACCATACACATTTGAGGGTAAATGTGTATACACATACACATACACATACACAAACGAAAAACCCAATACCAAACAACAGTACTCTGAAGCTTTTAAAAGATACTTTTTGACAGTGAACTACCATTTTGGCGGTTGGAAACATTAACTGGGTTGACTTTTCCTTGTAATATAGTTGCGGACAAAAGCTTGACCCCCAGCGACATTTTCCGACGTTCAACCGACCACCCCCACCCCCCTCTCTGAACGTCGTAGTTTATGGATAGCCCCTAGCAGGAGCCCCTGGGCAGTTAAAAATGCCAGTTCATACTTGTCCAACGAACTCCTAAAGAGACAGGAAGCTCCCCTCTCTCTCACCAAAGCCACCACAACTGAATTCATAGCTTCCATCGTTTCAACGTCTGTCATCAGCGACTCTGCATGCGTGATATCCGATCTGGCGTCAATTAGTGTTACTGTGGACACGCCAATCAAGGCTATCAGGGGCAAAGTAGTGAGCAGGAGTAATTTGAAGAAGGGCAGGTATTTGTTGAGGCGTTTGAGCCCGCTAGAGTGGTCCACTAGTTCCAGTTCTTTCAGCTGATTGTTGGTCGAACTGACTCCTGACTTTCCCGAAACAGCTGAGGTGGGCCTGGACCAGGCTTGAACCTTCGACTTGGAGAACATTTAAGCAGGCTAGCTTGTCAGCAAAGTTCTAAAGTCTCTATTAGTCTCTGACAAATTAGAACAATCTAGTTAAGAGCCTGCTACTAATATTAGGGAGGCATGCAAGTGCTTGGTTGAATGAGTTTGCGTCACGAAAGACAAGTACTGTAGAACGCTCTATACCAAAGGTTGGCCATAAAAATTTGTTGTTTGTAACATTTTCGTATGTACCTAAATGTAGCTTTTTAAAGGGTCCGAATTATAGAAAGCTTGACTGTTGATTAAGAGGTAGTCAGACATGACCTGATGGGTTGGACCCTCAGACTCTGACTAACTTCAGATCGACTCAAACCACTCAGGAATCTTTTTCGAATAATTTTGTATGGAAAATATGATAAAGATAGCGTGAATAGGATATGAATGAGACTGAGTCAAAATAGCTTATTTTGACCTACAGTGATGCCTCGTTAATATGGCCAGTTAGCTGTTGTCCTAATTAATTTACACATTAATGTGGCCCTTGATTTCTAGCAATGGCCAACAATTTCTACAGTATGTCCAAAGTGTCGATTTGTGTGTTTAACTGATTCGTTAATATGTCTCTCATTTATATAGCCAAAAAAGCTGCTTCTTTTTTTGAATGGCTGTAATTTTGCCAAGTTCCATGTTTACATTTCAGTTTTCACAACAATTTTCACTTTCTAACCAAAAATCAAGAGTAAAAGAGCTATTTTTGCACTTTTAACCCACCATAACCCAAGAAAGAAGAATGATTATCGCTTTAATCATAATTTATGATTGTATTGCTGTTTCGTCAATATGGCTGATTCGATGATATGGCCAATTGGGCCATATTAACGAGGTATGACTGTATTTAGTTAAAATAAACCTTGATTATAGCAAGAAACTGACCTTTTTGACTGACCATCCTCTCTACCCCTCAGCCGCCCGTACATCAACTCACGCTTTGAATGCGTCATACAGTTAGACTGAAAGTCAAGAAATAATGAATTCCTACAGAAAAATTGTATATGTTTCAGGAAACAGAGAAAGTACGTGGAAACCTTTTTACATACTTAAAAACAAACACATATGGTTTCCCGAAAACAAACAAACTTATGTTTCAAAGCATACACATAAAAGATACTTCAGTTTAACTACATTGTGTAGTTGAGATGTTCTCATGTTTTTATTCTGCACCAACACTTGCACACGCGAACACTTTATAGATGTTCGAAGAAATAGTGTTCGTTCGTCATTCAAGATTTCGATAATAACGTCTTCGCACGAACTTCCTGTAAAGAATGGTAGCAATGGCGAGCAGGAGTCCAAAAAATACCGCCGCCCCTACGGCAATTGCCACGATTACCAGCTCTCGAGTTGTTTTATCGTTGGCCGGAGTAGTGTGTTGTTGTTGGTCCAGACTGTAATTGGCCTCAGAAGTGTGGTCTTTACGGTCGTAGAGCCGATCCATAAGTGCAGGAACACGCAGTTAGAATAAACAAATGATCGAATGTTTACATTATCGTACTAGCCGCCCGGGTAATTGGAAATAATGGAATTCAATAGCGCCGTCCCAACGCACACACGCAGTACACTTGGGACTGGCACTCGCTATAGAAACTTTATAGTCTAGGCCGGTCGAAACAGAACCTGTTTATTTGTACGTTATTATTTACACGCACATATAGAACGGTACATCGTTTGTGGGCGAACAATGTTAGGCACTGGAAATCAACTGTGAACATACATGAGTGGAAAACTTTTCTTATAATTGACGGTTCTAAATTACCCCAGTCTCTTTGGAACTTAGTAGGTTTGAGGAAAACAATTTTCTCTTGTGTTCATTTTAACTACTATGTTTTGTTTAGTTCCTCTCGAGTCTCAGGCGAACGCAATTCTAGTCACAGAAGAAAGTGTTCGCCTAAAGCAGTGATTTCGAATCTTTCTGGTGTCCTTAGCCCAGGCGAACAGAAATTTGACTAGAGTTGTGCGACCAGAAAGCTAAGTGTTCGCCAAAAAGCTAACCTGGAAGTGGGTAAAAATACAATTTTCTACTGAAAAACATGTTACAGAGGCTAGTAAACTTTCTAAAACAACCAAGGGCGCAAAGTTAGACTGGCAATATGCCACCGGATTGGTATTAACAGTCTAAATAGATGGTTGGTAGAGATTTAGAAAGAGTCAGAGCCACCCGGGTGAAGAATTAGTTTCCAGAAACCTACAGTACTAGTTGATTATGTTCGCCACTCTAATAAATCTGTTAGCAGCACCCCGAACAAAAGAGAGAAAGAACTACGCACTACTACGCACAGCGCACAGCCAATTTAGTTCAGAGCGTCATTTTGTGCATTTTCTTTACCATCGCGCCGTCGGCCAGCGGAAGGGCGGGAATTTTGAATCGGTAAATCCGTCGCACTCGCTTAACCGGCGCCGATTTGACCCCAGTTGAGGTAGCAGCAGCAGCATCGGCAGCAGAAGAACTACCAGAAGCCACGTCTTGTCCGTCGGCACTCATAGACCGTTTGGGATGAATGATTATCTTTCGCTTCACTACCATCTTCGGCACCAGAGAGACGGTGCGAACAGTTTTGGAGTAATGTTGCGGCGAACTTTGACTAGAATGCGACTCGACCATGGCTTCGAGATCGTAATTAGTGGGCAAACCATCGCTGGGGATAATCGTAACTTTGCGACACTTGGGACACTTGAGCTGGCCGTTGAGGAGTAACTTGTTAGAACAGTCCAGACACACCGAATGACCGCAGGTGAGGGATTTGGGAGTTCGGTACTGCTCCAGACAGACAGGACAGGAGGCCGCGGCCATGGGAGAGTATAAGCGAGAGAAATAAACTGGCTGGTCGTAGTAGTCCGGCGTTGGATCGATCGAAGCCTGACGGCGCTGCGAAATTGTATTGGAGGCGCGGGCACCTAAAATTTATTGATATGAAAAGAGTCAAATCAGTGCCTCTATTGTGCCGAGGTCCTGTTCTCCTACAATGCGTGTGGGGCGCTGGAAAAAATCGAGACCACTTTTACTACCTCGTAAACGCCTTTCCGCCGCCAATTACGAATCTACTAGTAACACTACACTGCCGAGTTTTCAACTCACGCGGTTCGCTTTAAAATAAACATACAAGTACATAAGTACATGTAGCAGTCCGTGAGGGGGGGGGTGGTTTGCCTGCCAAGAAGGGTTTCGCACAGAAAGGAGGTCCACATTTTGAAAATTTCCAAAACGCCTGGAAATCGGTTTTTAGATCACTAGAAATTGCAATTTCATGCAGGAAAATAACGTCTAATTGCTAAAAACAAGCATAATATGAGGAAACCGACTCTAATAGTTATAGCATACTGTACATGTTTTCCAAAAATTATCACAACATTTCGTTTTGCTGTCACTTCCAAAAATTTTGAGCGAATTAGCTGAAATTTTTTACATAGGTGCCGAAATAGAGCAAATTTCGCGTTTTGTAAAACTTCAAAAATGTACAGTAGTGTATCAGGCTTGGACCAATTCGCTTGCCTAGAATTCGTTTCTAAATTCGAATTGCGAATTGGTTTTAATTTCCATGCCTATAGAAATAGCGCTAAAAAGGAAATGCATTGAGATTGACAGTGTAAACTTGAGGAAATTAGGAATTCCTGAACAGCTCTTTATTAAAAGAAAAACAGAAATAATCAGGACAATTCATATTTTCGCAAGACCATGTCATTCTCAATGCACAAAATTTTAACACATCAAATATGCCAGAGTTTGGCAGAGTTTCCTAAATTTCAGGTCATTTGGTGAAGATTTGTGGAAATAAGAACAAAAAGAAAAGTTCTGATTTTTGGGACACCTCTGTAAACGACGTCGTTCCAAAGCGAAGTAAGAGGACGGCTGAAATGTAGATGTAGAATTTTCGAAATTTTTTGAGGGGTCACATAACCAGAACCAGAGGAAATGATTGCAAGCTAGCTATCCCTATTTCTAAAAAAACATCTAAATTGTAGACTCAACTTTTTACTCATAGGGTGGCAAAATTCTGTAATCAACTGTCAAAATGAAGTTGTGAATGCTAAGTCTTTGGACAATTTTACGGCCTTGGTAAAAAGCAAAATTTGCAGCAGCATTTGTTATTTAGTTAGATTACGTAATTTGTCAAATGTGGTGACTCCATGGCCTGTCGCTCGGGACGTAAACTTCTTTATTTCAAATACGATGCAATTAATTAACTTTCACATGAGCTCACAGGATTCAAGGGCTACCGAATAATATAGGACCTGGATTTGGCCAAGTCAACAAACAATAATAATCGGAACAAATATCTTTTCATTCGGTTGAAAGTTTAACAGAATGGCGGCCATTTGAATATATTCGGAAAACTGGAGGGCCAGACGGTCTGTTTGTGGCCAACACTGTATATTTATGTTTCTCAACATATTTTCGTGTCAAACATGTTTCTATGTACGTGTATGTGTCTCTGAGGCCTATATGTTTCTGGAGAATTATAGATATTATATTTTTGTCGTACCAGTTCAAGATTTAATCTCTTTTTGTTACTGTATAACACTAAAATTTTCCAAAAAGTCCACAGGCGGTCAGAAAATAGAGGCCGCTAATCGACAAGATGAGGTATTACGAACGGATTTATTATTTATTAGCGCTTTTCGCTACTTAATGCCAACCTTTGATTATGAAAGGAGTTATTGAAGTCGAACTTGCAGGAGGTCTTTTAAGCCTAATCTGTAAGACCTGAACAGCTAAATTGAACTGACACTTTTTACTCAGCTATGCGCACCTCTCAAACTTTCTCCTGGATCTGCGTGCACAGGTAAAACTGCTATCACTTTGACACGAATAAGTAATAAGTAGGTTTTCCACCAAATACATACTGTAGGGCCAAATTTCAGAGCCCAAGATACTGTATTGAACTTTAGCAACCCTTTCTGGACGTTTATACGTATATAGCGGCTTTCTGCTGTTTTTGATAAATTCTCGCTTAGTTTTCAGATCAATAGACGCTTAACAATGTGCACAAAAAGGAAGCCATTACTTCGCAAACTAGTAAGCACTACGTGCAAAGAAAGTGATTAGTGGAAATGAATGAAACCGGAGCTGTCTATATAGAATTCTTGAAACCTTGCTTAGCCTGCTGTTCTGCGCGATGAGGGTGGTGCCGGCAAAAGACGACTTTCCTATCCGCCAACCCCTCCGATTTATCTGGGAAGCAATTTTAGGCAAATTATAATTTGATATTTCAAGTAAAAAGCTACAAAAATACCCAGTAAAACAGCCGTTTTAGCTACGTTTATTTTAGCCTAGCGTTTTTTAACCTTTTTTTTAACTTGAAAGTTCATTTTTGCCACATTTGAGCCAACTACTTAAGACAACACCCCATCCTCTCCCAATCGGCGGTTACTTTAAGATGTATGCACTGTACTGTCAGGGTTCCTGCGGCTTTTGTATCGCAAAATTCCCTGACCGTTCCCTGAATTTCCATCACCAAAATCAAAATTCCCTGAGCAACAAGGGTGACGAAACTGCAACCAAGCGGCCGTGCAAAAATGATGTAATCGATTTTTGGCATTTTTCGACCCCTCCCTCCTGGTCATCGGTTGCCATCATTTTCCAAACGCCCCTCAAAGCGAAAAGATGACGTCACTTTTTCCCACCCCCAAGAAATTGCAAAAATGCATTCAAATGAGCAAATTTTGGGACAATATTTTTTAGATTATTCTAGTTATTTTTCCGTATTTAGAGACAGCTTATTTTTGTAAGATTTTTTCGTTATTTTTAAGAAAATCAAAGAAAAAAAAATCAAAATTCACTAATTTATCATAATTCAGTGAAAAAGCCATCGACACACAGTTTATTATGAACGACATGTATTGACAACAGTAAGATATCCAAGTATGGTAAGTGTAGTAGTGTAGGTGGGTACACCTTTTTGGTGAAGGTAGAAGGAAGAAACCTGTCAAAGATAAGAGAAACAAAAAATTCTTTACTAAAGGTGTCTAGAGCCCTGAGCCGGGTGCCTCTTTTCCCAGCCCGGCCTGGAATATAAGATTTCGAGTCCTTACATGTAACAGCTCCGGGCCGACCTGGGGCAGGCGGTAGGTGGTTTTTCGTCAGGTGGGGGGTCGAGGGGCTTTTCGCCGAGGGGGGTCCGTCCAGAATTTCAAAAAGCTCCGAAACGCCGGAAAATGCGGTTTTAGCACGTTTTTTCAGTAAGGACGCTAAAAATCGCTATTTTAAGCTGCCAAATAGCGTTTTAAAGCTAAAAACAAGCAAAAACTGACAAAAAGGGCTTCCAAAACCCCGATTTCACTTAAATATCAGCAGTGGAAAGGCCAAATTCGGTTTCCAAAGGCTTTTCAAGCGAATTTTAGGCTAAAAATTAGTGATTTCTGAGCCAGTTTGTTAGTACTGGAGCCACTACTGGTACTTGTATTTTTGGGTCGGGGATCCTAAACATGTCTCGAGGGGAGTGGAGGCGAGGGGGGTTTGGCCTTTCCAGCAGGGTGTAACCCCCAAACCCCCCTGGTACATGCATGGTGGTAGCATACATTGTGTATGGTACCCCTTCCCATTGCCATGGCTGCCTGTAGCATAATGGTGCCAGGCCAGTACCATAAACGGCGTTAAGTGCCTGAAGAACAATTTTTCAATCATCTATTTATCTTTTTTTCAAAATTTGTTGAAATCGGTTGAGATTTAAGGTTGCTTTGCTATAGTGAAAAACCTGCCGGGTTGGTTTTTGATCGACTATGTTGCACTTGCACGTAAACTAATGATTAGCGCTCAGTTGATAAGTATTTGACACAGTCAGGCACAGGCAACGCCGTTTGTTTGTTTGTTTGTTTGTTTGTTTGTTTGTTTGTTTGTTTGTTTGTTTGTTTGTTTGTTTGTTTGTTTGTTTGTTTGTTTGTTTGTTTGTTTGTTTGTTTGTTTGTTTGTTTGTTTGTTTGTTTGTTTGTTTGTTTGTTTAGATTCCACTGTCCTTTCGGACAGCTCAGGACACCCTGTGCTCTTATCAGAGCCTTTCAATGGAGTGCCCTGCCTACAAACATCCCTCCCCTTTGCTGTCATAGAGTGCTTAGGTAGTTCCGGTTCGGTTCCCATTTACCTACTGGCCATCACCGGCTTTCGGTGGTCTGGGTTGGGCTTTACGTCGACTACTTCCAGTCGCTTCGACCGGTTTCCAACCCACAAACAACCGCTCTCGCAGATGCCGTGGCCGCCGTGACACACGGGATAGCGTAAACTACCCGTGGCCAAGACGCGACCGAGGGTAGTGGTACCATGCATGGTACCCCACGTTCGGGGCCTATGGTGATACCATATATGGTACCGGAACCGTATATGGTACCTCCACGTACCATAAACGGCGTTAAGTGCCTGATTGTGACATAAGGACTACATAACCTGGATCACAATGCAGAATAACTTTATTATTTGTTACTTATGAAGAAGACATACTTTAGCTCAGGAAGCCGGTCTACGTGTTAATGAGCATTGTTCAGGTTAGTTAGTCTCAGTCAGATTTATAATTAGTCACGTCTCAGCCAGTCAGTCAACCTATGTAAAAAGGTTGTTTTCGCCTTTGTCAGTGCTTCTATTCTCAGCATGAAGAAGCAGAACAAAGTACAGCCCAAACCCCCACGCGCAGTCTCTCTCTACTCCTTCCAGTCGCACAAAAGCGGGAGCTCCACCAAGCACGACATGCGACAGTTGGACTTGAGTGAGGCCAGCGACTTCAAGAGTCGACTCAGACGCTGGCTCCCGCTTGTGAAACTAATGCTGCTGACTGCGTTGCCCCTATTGGCACTGGTCTTTGTGTCAGTGGTGAATATGCTGAATTTGTATGAACAGAGGGGCATTAAAAGGGGTGTGCAGAAAGATATGAACGGTATGGAAAGACTACATTTGCTAATGGATGCGCTGCAACGGGAAACAACTGCCACTTGTCTGCTCCTGTCGGTTGATGTCAGGTGGGTATGCTCTGCTGTAAAATACTTTACCTTTCAGTCAATTTCGACTTCCTACGCATGTCAAGCCACCCCTATGCGCTATGCATACAGTACATATAACTGCTCCGGGTCTGAGGGCAAAAGGTAAGGGGGTTTCAATCAGGAAGGGATCCAGGGAGGTTTCGCCCAGGGAGTTTGTCCAAGGTTTCAAAAAGCTACAAAACGCATGGAAATGTCTTTTTGCACGTTTTGTTCAGTAAGTAAGTCTAACAGTCGCTATTTTCAGCTATCTAGCAGCGTTTTAGAGCTCTAAACAAGCAAAAAGGGGCTTTCAAAAACACCGATTTCTCTTAAATATCAGCAGTGGAATCTCCAAATTCGGTTAGCAAAGCTTGTTAAACTAGAAATTAGTGATTTCTGAGCCAATTTGTAGGTAGCTATGGGCAACCATTTTTAATAATTCACGATACTACTACTAGCATGACCGGATATGGCAGTTTTACACAAAAAGTCGCATTTGAGTTCAAAATTAGAAAAACGCCATTTCGAAACACCAGTCTGCCTGCGAAGAACTGTTCTATGGCGCACTTGGTACCATTTTTAGTTATGGGCACTAGATTTGAATAATTCACGCTAATTCGCGCTACAAGAAAAAATTTATGCTAAAACGGCAACAACATGAACGGATGCGACAATTTACGCGAAAAACAGCACTCAAACTTTGAATTTGGTAGGCATCCCTAACTGGACTTGCTAGTAAACCTGTGTTGTTGGGTCGGGGTGAGGGAGTTGGCCATTCTAGTCTGGGGGAACTCGATTGGCTAGAATTTCTGTTAGTGTTTAGTGACTCGGCTTCAAAAAAGATAGTGGAGGAGGTTGAGAAACGTCGCAAACAAACGGACCAACTGCTGGCAACAGAATTTTCCAGAGACGTTCCTGGTGTCTGTGACAACAGAATGACAGCTGACTTGATCTCCTACAGACAGAAACTTCCATCCTCTTGCGTTCAAGTGCTAGAGTAAGCCGAACTTAGCATTCATTAATCGATAAACAAATCGAAGCCTGTTTACAATACTTTTGAAACATCACTCTATACTACGGTCCACTTAGCGCCATAGTGAACAATGGCATACAGGTTGTCCAAAAAAAAGGGTCTAGTTTAGTTTGAGCGGACAGATCTTTTAGATTTCGACCTCACCTGAAAGAGCCGATCGATTGGTTGGTAGCCGGCCGAAAATAAACCACTGGGTCGGGTACTGTAACACAAGTCGGGTAGAACGCAAGTCAGGACACTGCAATTTCCTTCTGTTTTTCAATTATTAATGCATTTTCATGGCTCTTGAAATATATTCCGAATGGAAAGTGCAGACTAAGTTGGGAGAAAGCTCAGCGTGCCTCTAGTAACCATTATTCAAGAGCTCAATACTGTACTTGATGAAGAGGCACCAAGCAAAGTCTAAGTCTACTAGGTGGTACAGCCTTTCAAGGTGATCCCACCCACGTCAGTTGAGAAAACTCCTGAAAGTGTGCTTGGTGTCTCTCCTCCGCTACCTAGGTACCGATACCGTATATGGCGCTAAGTGGCTGACTGTAATATTCAATTAAATTCCAACCTGACAATGACTTTTTAGGCAGATTTAGTTAGCAATATCGATATTGCGAACCCAAGATATCACTATCGATATTGAGGAGTTTTCATATAGGTAATTGGAGCGTTTAAACAGATACCATGACCATATGGCACCATATATGGCATCAAGTGTCTCTTTCTAACCTGATTAGAAAGAAAGTACATAGGTCAGGTGCAGGGCCACGTCTGGGAATCGAACCTGCCCCTCCGAACTGCCGGTCCCAGGCACTAACCACTAGGCTACCGGCCGATGATGGGACTAGAAGCCTAAACTGAAAGTACATGTATGTAGCATTTGATGACAGGGTTTTATTGCAGCTTCTACAACAAGCGCATAGACTGTTTGTACGCCCGCGCACTGCTAAACACACGACGCAGCAGAGAAGGGGAATTCTGGATCGACATCTTTGCCAGAATTTTGCTATGGCACACCGCTCACTTCACTGGTACAGTGTTATATTGACATTTCTTTATACAGTGTAGATTAACGTACCGCCACTCTCAGAAAAACCCATACCTTTTGAAGAGCGTTTACTAAGCCGCGTCGTTGGCTCAGTGGGTAGCTCGCTGCCTTTGAGTCACGGCGGCCCCTGCATCCCTAGCGGTTGTAGTGGTTCATCCTCTCGGCGCGGCAAGTTTCTTGCTGCAAAGAGTTAGTCGTCGGCACAACGCTCCACCCAGGCCACCGAAAGCTGGTTACAGCGAGTAGGTAAAATGGGAACCAACTGGATCTGCCCTTGCACCGAAGCCGCTCCACAAAGCATGCCGCGTTGGGAAGAACATCTACGATGTCAGAAGCTGTCTGAGAAACCAACTGTGCCGGGGAGCCCTCGGCCGTCGGGAGCTGTCAGAATCATGGCATCGACACGCCGGCCGCCCTCCTGGTGACCGGCACCCAGCAGCATGGCTAGGAGTGGCTGGCAGTGAAAGAAGGGCAACGTCCGAGATGACGAATCACGGGGAAGCGAAATGGACCTCGAGTCTGATCGCAGGCCGTAAGGCCCCCCGCACATCGGATCGGATCGGATCGAGCGTTTACTAAAGTTGTGCACAAAAAACAAAAATGAACAGCTTAGGCGTAGCTTAGGTTGAGCTTAGCTTATTTAGGCCTTAGTGTGTTTCTTAGGCTTAGGCTTGTACATACTGTACTGTACTGTACTGTACTGTACATGGCTTAGGCTTAGGATTAGGCCTTAGACTTTGGCTTTGGTTTTAGGCTTAGGTCAACCAGGGGGCTGGGGTTTGACCCTCGTCAGACTCTGACCTACCCCCCCCCCACCTAAGGCCGCCGCTACCCCCCTCAGGAATTTTTGAAAGAACTTTGTATGGAAAATTATTTTAGGCGTAAGTGAGGTCAGAATAGCTTATTTAAACCTACTGTATTTTAAGGAAAAATAAGTGATGATTTTAGCCAGAAATCGCACTTTTTGGCTTACCCTTCAACTCCACATCAGCGGTCGCTCCCTCCTCAAACCACGGAAGATTTTGAAAATTTACCACCCCTCAGCTTCAAATGTTAGAGCCTGCAACCAAGTGTACTTATTCCATGACTTATTCGGTATTTGTGCTGTACCTAAAATGCATAGTTGTTGCCGTTCAGGGATGAAACAAGCAATCGGCACTACTCTTTTTTCACAAGGATTCGATGCATCGCTTATGGATCGCTACACAGGTGAGGATTTGAATCAGAAATTCGATTTCTTTCGTTATATAGAAGAGAACAAGTTTCAAAATTTGGATTTACATAACTAAATTTTAGAACAACTTGGTTAACTGCCATTTAGACGCTTTTAGAGGTGGCGAGCCAAACAAGAGCCGTCTGGGGTGTGAGTGAGGATTTTTCACCGGAGCTGGAAGACCACTATTTCAATGAACTGAACCGGATTCCTGACGTGATCGAAATCGTAACATCGCTTAACGAAGAGTTGCTTAATTTGGGCAACAGCAAAATCACTAACACTACCAACGGAATTGCTTGGTACAACTTGCATGAAAGGTAACAACCCAACCATAGTGATAGACCCCAAATACGTACCTTGGTCTTTCGACCAATCATATGTAATTTGCGTACTGTAGCCAGGCAGGCACTGAAAGGAGTTTACTTGTTAAAACAAGACTAGACCAGAGAGTTTATATACTTGTACTTTTTGTCCTTTTCAGAATAGGAGTAGCCAACTACTATAGAGCAGGAAGCGTCAAAAGGTCCGGCAGCCTCCTTAACAACAACCCTCCCCTTTGCTGTCGGTGTGTGCAAGACAGCTAAGGTTTGGTCCCCATTTATCTACTTCTCATTGCTCACTTTCGATGGCCTGGGTTGGGCTTTGTGTCGACTGCTTCCCATCGCCTCGACTGGTTTGGTTTCGAACCCACAAACAACAGCTGGGAATGCCGGGGCTGCCGTGACTAAAGGCAGCGAGCCAAGGCATGTAGGTACAGTAGTACTATGCATATCTTTCAGCCCTTAACGCCGTTAATGGTACCGTACCCTAGGGTAGCGGTACGTACCGGCACCATATATGGTACCATAACAGTCCCTAATCCCTACCACGTTCAGGGAGTAGGGACCGTTATGTTATGGTACCATATATGGTGCGTGCCACTAGCCATTGCCATGGGTGCCAGTACCATAAAGGGCGGTAAGGTAAGTGCGTGGCTGAACTACATGGCGGTTGAAGAAAGTTAGGAAGGAAATTATAGAGTTGCGAACTACAAAGCGTTTGTAGCATGAAACTTATAGTTAAGGTGAAACCTAATTGCGACGGTTTCTATTCTTCAGCTACTTTACGATCTTCTCCAGTCTCAATGCTGACATCAGTGAGCACTTAGACGAGGAATTAGAAGAAGAAATAGATAGACTGGGCTTCAAGTTCTGGGTCAACCTCATTCTGCTCGTCTTCATAGTTCTCTTCTGCATTACCATCTCTACTCTTCACGGACTACAGTGAGCTCTCTCATCATACATGTGACAGGTCATCAGCCGAAGGGCGAGGGGGGTTGGGGAGAGGGGTCTGGCCAGTGGCGTATCCAGGATTTTGGAAAGGGGGGGTGTAAAATTTTGAAAGTGCCTGGTTGGGTCGCTGCCCAACCAGAGTAAGAAAATTTAGCAAAATTAGCCTTCAAAAACGCGTTTAAAACGCATTCCGAGCTTAAAATTAACAGAAATTACAAGTTTTAGTAGTTTATAATGGCCCGGTTGGGCTTCTGCCCGACCAGGGCGAGAAAATTTTGAAAATTTGGCCTTCAAAAACGCATTTAGAAGGCATTCTGAGCACAAAATAGACAGTTTTAGTACATAATTCATTAGTTTCTTATATTTTTGACAGACTTTTTTTCCTACCTCCACCGCAAAGGGGGGTGTACACACCCTGCACCCCCCTGGATACGCCACTGGGTCTGGCGCCGGATGGGGGCGGTCTGAGCCGAATTTTTTTGGGAATGCGGCATACATGGCCGGTATGGAGACCTTGGGGGGGTCCCGAAAAATAGGCCAAAAAACGCCTATTTTGCCTTAAATAAACGAAAATTTTCTCCGGGGTATTTGGCGGCGAGGGGGAGGGGTTTACCCCCTCACCCCCCGGCCCATGTGTGGAATGGGGTTGGGCACTAAAAAACGCTCAAAAACGCAATTTTTCGGCTAAAGAACGTAAAAAATCGCTAACTTTGGCTGAAATCAGCTAAAAAGTACTGTTTTGCAGGCGATTTTGGCAATTTTTGTGTCTGAAATTGTAAAAAATCGCAAAAATTTGCTCAAAAAAATTACTTGCCTGAAAATCGTCTCGGGGGGTCCCCATCCGGGCGGTCTGGCCTAAATCGGGTGGGGGCAGACCCTCAGCCCCTTTGTTACATGTACATTGTATGTCTCTGATCAAACTCAACCTATATTCAATTTGGAAGAGCCAACACAATTTACTAATTGTAGAAGCACGAACAAATTCTATTCACCTCTTTTTTTGCGTTGCATTTGCGTTCTCCATTTGTATATTCGTACGTGTTGTTCGGAGTGTCAAGCGAACACAAATCTGTTTATAGACTATACGGTATAGTGCTGTTTATAGTACCCCTATTTTTATAGTGTCCCGCAGGGATGTGAGGTGGGAAAAAACACCGGAAAAAAACTGTTTTTTTTCGGAAAATAGCTAATTTACGTCATTTTTCGTTTAATAAATGGACTTTTGCTATGTATAATAGGCCATACTGACTCAAAACTGTTAGAAAAACAACGAAAAAGACCAAATTTGGCATGAAAAAACAAAAATGCAAACTGCTGTAAGAAAATTTGCATATAGCGTTATTTATGGAACCTGTCAGGCACTGTTTCATGCCTGTTTCGTGATTTATATCAATGTAACACGTGTATTTCTGGTCTAACAAGACTGAGGAAGGCGCTAGAAAGCGTTAGGAATCATAAAACCAGCCTAGGATACTCAGAACTTGGGCTCGAGTTTTTTTCCGCGATTTAGGAAAAAAACCGGAAAAAACCGGAAAAAAACCGGAAAAAAACTGGAAAAAAACAGGCCGAGGTTTTTTTCGGAAAAATATACAACCCTGGTGTCCCGAGTACTTTAAATGAAGACAGATTTTTATTCCGAAGTAAGAAGTTATGAATACAAAACGTACATATATTACAGTATTTTTGGTAGTAAACCTTGTTTGAACGAAGAAAAATAGTAGATAGTGCAACCATACGGGTTCTAGGTTTAAGGTTTATTACAACACACATGAACACCGGAGAGACCAGGAAGGAACCCATAAAAGGCCACATGCGAGGCAATCACTGGGGTCGAACCCCCACTATGTGTCTACGCTGGGTGCATACTGCATGACAGAGTAAAGTTGCTATGCTACCAATCAGGGTTGTGAGGTGTGTTTTTTTTCGGTGTTTCTTTTCGTTTTTTTCCGAAAAAAAAACGGTTTTTTTCCTAAGGGTCGGAAAAAAACATAAGTCGCGGAAAAACCTCAAGCTAAAAATAGCTAATTTATGTCATTTTTCTAACCAAAAATTGACTTTTGCGATGTATAATAGGCCATCATAATGACTCAAAACTGTTAGAAAAACAACAGGAAAGACCAAATTTAGCATGATAAAACAAAAATGCAAACTGCTGTAAGAAAATTTGCATATAGGGTTTATTGATTAAGCCTGTCAGGGACTGTTTCATGCCTGTTTCGTGATTTATATCTATGTAACACGTGTATTTCTGGTCTGAAAAGACTGAAGAAGGCGCTAGAAAGCGTTAGGAATCATAAAACCAGTCTACGATGCTCAGAACTTGGACTGGAGTTTTTTCCGCGATTTAGGAAAAAAACCGGGAAAAAACTGAAAAAAAAAACAGGCCGAGGTTTTTTTCGGAAAAATATACAACCCTGCTACCAATACACCACAGACGCAGACAAATGTAAGTGTTATACACAGACGCAGACAAATAATGTAAGTGAGATGGTATTTTCAAAATTAGGTTTTTAATTGAACTAAAATTTCACATATTATTTTTAGTTTAGATAGAGCAGATTTTGTAGAGTGCCATATATAGTCATCGGGTACTAAAAACAGCACTATACGATATACAGTGGGGTGCAAAAGTTTAAACGCACCTTGTCCTCTTCAAGAAAAACTGACTTTTCGCTGATTTGTTGGAGGTAATCGGTATGTGTTATACACCGTTACATAGCTTGAGATCTTACCTAAAAGGTGGTGCAGACTGCGCTGCAATGGGTTGCGTTATGGTGAAGTTATATCCGGTCTAAATCAATCTGTCAGAAAAAGGGTTAGCAAAAGTTTAAACGCACTTTCAAAATTCTGCAAAATCTGACTAAACTTCTTTCAAACAACGATTGTAAGAATGCCTAAATACTAATTAATGAACAACAGGACAACTTTGATGCTTTGGAATAATTCAGTCGCACTGTAACGCAATTAATCGTAACACATATCATCATGGTGAAATTGGTCTGGTCTGTGTACAAGGTCTACAATTTGAATGGTTTTGAACTCTCTCAAACTTCTTATGAATGTGTAAGACACTGAGACTGCTAATCAGGCTAACCAAACTGTGTTTATGATAACAGAACCACGAAAACAGAACATTTTTTAATCAGTTTAAGGTTGACAGATCATTGCTGTTCCACATCTGTCACACTGAGGTTTAGTATTCTGGTCTTCTCAGTGTTTGTAATCGACTGCAACCAACAAACATGGGCTAACTCATATGGTTTTTACATGTACTATTGTTTCTCTTATGCAAAAATACCGAAGCATGCCATTTAGGCACCTTACTCAATTAACAGCACTATAACCAGCATATACTGAATATTCAGTAATGATCCACAATAATCAACTGACGGCAACTGCGAGGGTAGTTTGACCTGCCGACATCATCCCTGCTTCCAAAAACTTGAGTTATAAACTGTAATGCAGTGTGTGATCCCATGAATATGGAATTCCATCATATGTTCATTTTAAGATGATCTATGGCTGCTTCAGTGAATGCTTCTGCCATTGCTGTACACTGAATCTTGGCTCTCTCATGTTTGACTATGATACTAAAGGTCCCAATTTTACTGTGTTCAGCTTCTCTGGCCTCTTAGGGCTTCTGCTGTCTTTGCTCATGCTATTTTTCTTAAAACCAGGCAGCTGAGTCAGATATGCACCTCATAAACCATAACAATGTGGTCATTACCTAGCAGATTCACTGTAATTATCTGGTTTGAGCCCATAAGTACCAACGTTTATGACTTGTAACTTCTAAGGAGCTTGAAATTCATGCATGCCAGACTTTCTAACATACACCAGATGTTAGTAAGTTTGATCTGTCAAGGTGCTACTGGCACTCTGGTGCTAGAGATCGCGTTGATACAAGGCACCATAGCAGGTTCAATCTTCTGTTTGCCAATTGGGCAAAGAGCACAACAGAGCTAACTGAATCATGGCAAAGCATCAAACTTGTCTTGCTATTTAATATTTACTATTCAGGTGTTCGTACAACTTTCATTTGAAAGATCTGAGTAAGATTTTGTGGGATTTTTAAAGTGCGTTTAAACTTTTGCTAACCCTTTTTCTGACAGTCCGGCTTAGACTGGCTATAACTTTACTATAAAGCAACGGATTGTAGTGCAGTCTGCCCCAACCTCTTGGCAACATCTCAAGCTATGCAACGGTGTATAACACTTGCTAATTACCTTCAACAAATAAGTGAAAAGTCACTTTTTCTTGTACCTGACTAGGTGCGTTTAAACTTTTGCACCCCACTGTATGTACGAACAAAAGGTTTAGTGTTCACCTAAAAAGAGCTGACTAAAGAAAGGTGCTCAAACATCTGGAAGAAGGTTAGTAATAATAAAAGATTACAGACAACATCGGCTGATGCAGAAGGTACGTGAGTTCACGGGCAAGATGACTTCCAAAAGCAAAGAGTTGGAGAGGGAAAAACGCAAAACAGAACAGTTGCTGGCTCAGATGTTGCCGAAAAGCACGGCAGAAAAGCTGATCAGAGGCGAAAGCGTGGCTCCGGAAAGTTTCGAGGAAGTAACCATACAGTAGTGCACAAAAAAAATGTCCTCTCCACTTTTTCGGGTTCACTAAAATCACTCTTTTTCACTCAATTCTCAACGAATTTGAACCAAATTTTCAGGGTAGGTGCCCAATTAGTCCAGCTACTTGTGTTACAGTTTCGGCGCGAAAATTCAAATTTTGGCGGGAACTTTAAACGAAAATGCGAAAATCATATGGTCTCATAAAAACGGCTTTTACTCAAGAAATACAAAAGCTACGCCCGTCAAATCACGGCCGCTTATAGACCCAATATAGTGCAATTTTATGTAGAAGTTTCAAAACCCTCGCTCAAAGTACGCGCGAGAATCCGATTTTCAAATTTGGCAAAAAATAGGGATTTGTCATCATTTCCAAAGCTAACATTTTGAGGTTCACTAAAATTGCCCGTTTTCAGTCAATTCTCTGCCAATCTGAACCAAATTTGCAGAGTATGTGCCCAATGGGTCTGGCTAACTCTGCTAGAATTTGGGCGCGAAAATTCAAATTATGGCGGGAAATTTAAACGAATATGTGAATATCATAAAATGCTCTCATAAAAACGGCTCTTACTCAAGAAATACAAAAGCTATTCTGGTGAAATCATGATCGCTTATAGACCCAACATAGTGCAGTTTTACATAGAAGTTTAAAAACCCTAGCTCAAAGTACGCGCGAGAATCCGATTTTCAAAGTTGGCAAAAAATCGGGATTTATCCATTTCCAAAGCTAACATTTTGAGGTTCACTAAAATTACCCGTTTTCAGTCAATTCTCTGCCAATCTGAACCAAATTTGCAGGGTACGTGCCCAATGGGTCTGGCTAACTCTGCTAGAATTTCGGCGCGAAAATTCAAATTTTGGCGGGAAATTTAAACTACAAAGTATCCAGCAAAAATTGTTCTTACTAATGTTTAAATTTCCCGCCAAAATTTGAATTTTCGCGCCGAAATTCTAGCAGAGTTAGCCAGACCCGTTGGGCACCTATTCTACAAATTTGGTTCAGATTGGCAGAGAATTGACTGAAAACGGGCAATTTTACTGAACCTCAAAATGCTAGCTTTGGAAATGGATAAATCCCGATTTTCTGCCAACCTTTAAAATCGGATTCTCGCGCGTACTTTGAGCGAGGGTTTTGAAACTTCTACATAAAATTGCACTATATTGGGTCTAGAAGCGGCCGTGATTTCACGGGCGTAGCTTTTGTATTTCTTGAGTAAGAGCCGTTTTTATAAGACCATTTTATGATATTCACAAATTCGTTTAAATTTCCCACCAAAATTTGAATTTTTGCGCCCAATTTCTAGCAGAGTTAGCCAGACCCATTGGGCACATACTCTGCAAATTTGGTTCAGATTGGCAGAGAATTGACTGAAAACGGGCAATTTTAGTGAACCTCAAAATGTTAGCTATGGAAATGGATAAATTACGATTTTTTGCGAACTTTGAAAATCGGATTCTCGCGCGTACTTTGAGCGAGGGTTTTGAAACTTCTACATAAAATTGCACTATATCGGGTCTATAAGCGGCCGTGATTTCACGGGCGTAGCTTTTGCATTTCTTGAGTAAGAGCCGTTTATATGAGACCATATGATTTTCGCATTTTCGTTTAAATTTCCCGCCAAAATGTGAATTTTCGCGCCGAAACTGTAACACAAGTAGCCGGACTACTTGGGTACCTACCCTGAAAATTTGGTTCAAATTCGTTGAGAATTGAGTGAAAAACAGTTATTTTAGTGAACCCGAAAAAGTGGAGAGGACATTTTTTTTGTGCACTACTGTATGCTTCAGCGATATCAAAAGCTTCACCAAGCTCTGTGCCGAAAGCAGTCCCCTTCAGGTAATCTGTATTTTCTTTGTACATGCACAATTTTAAGACTCACAAATTATAGAGCTCTGTATAGCGAACATAATCCGACATCTGAGTGGATTTATCCACGTAGCGAACATTAAATTTTTTTCTCTGAAAAATAATTGGACTTTATGCAGTTAAGATTGATGCGTAAGACAGATTAAAAGGAATGTTTCATGCAGTATATTTGTGAATGTGAAATGTTGATTCATATTATCTCATATTCAAATCAAAATGACTGATTGGGTGTTGCTGATGTAATAGTGTAGGGTTATATCCTGTTTTCGGTTTGAGGGAAAAAATGCCAAAATTGAGAAAAACCAGAAAATTATGTGCTAAAACTGTAACGTTGCCGTTTAGTTCGCCGCGATGGCTACCTACTTTTCTCAGCTTTTTCTGTACCTTCCATCTAATCAGCATTCTACTAGGTATGGGCAACTATTTTTAATAATTCGCGAAACCTTGTTTGGCCAGAATTTTTCAAACCTTGCTTGCTGCATCCCAGAAAAACCGGAAAGGCAGGGGTCGAAAAATTGTCTCGTGGTTCAATCTGATGGATCTCGTCATTGCCGATTGGATCAGAGGCCACATGTACTGTATACTTGGAGGAATGCTTTCAGATCATAGCACTTCTGAACTCTCTCTACTTGGAATTCGACAACATTCTAGACAGTTACCAATGCTACAAAGTTGAAACGATTGGAGATTGCTACATGGTGTGTTCGACTTTCTATTGTAAGCGTATCAGAAACTACTGTAGGTTGTGGTTTTCAGGTAGTGTCGGGAGTTCCGGAACGCAACGGCAACGCCCACAGCGCACAGATCTGCACGATGGCCCTGGAAATGTTGATGAGCATGAACGAATTCGTCATTCCGCACATGCCAGACAGGAAAATACAACTCAGAATCGGAATTCATACAGGTTTCTGGTCTGATAGAACGTTCATTTTGTTGTTTCATGTGCTGGAGGGAGATCATACATGTACTAGCTGGATTTTCGGCTGGAGTGGGAGTTTTCGTATCCAAAATAGGGTTTCAGCACTATGTCCAAGGAGGGCTTTCAGGGATTTTTTGGCCCAAAGCAGGGTTTTGACTGGGCTAAAAATCGGGTAAAAACCGTATAAAACTATACATGTAACAGGTCATCCTCCGAATTGTGAGGGTGGGCTGGTCGGTCGGGCGCCGGCGGGGGTCTGAGGAGTTTAAAACATTATTTTTGCTTTAAAATGTGCAAAAAACCTATTTTTATTTACCCCTTGTTTTCCCCAACTATGTACATGTATGCTGGACATGCTGAAGTTGTTTTTTAAAGAAGTTATGACATGAATACTGCATTTATATTTATACTGCTTTGTCACAGGTTCGTGTGCAGCGGGTATAGTTGGTGTGAAGATGCCGAGGTACTGTTTGTTCGGGGACAGTGTCAACACAGCCTCCAGAATGGAATCTAATGGATCGAGTGAGCAAGCTTTATGCAGATCTATTTTTATTTATGTGTGCTTTTCTAGCGGATCGGATTCAGTTGAGCAGCTACACGCACAGTCACCTAATGTTGCATCATAATCAGTTCCACTGCGTGCAACGAGGCTGTCTTTCAGTCAAGGTAATACAGCCAGTAACACTTATACTTACACTTACACTACACTACATGATGACCTGTTACATGTTTGATTCTCAAGCTTGGGTACCTCAGTAGTACCGGGGGTGAGACTGGCAAGCAAATTAGCATAATTTGCTTGCCAGTCTCACGCCCAGTAGAGCGGCCTCGAGTTTAAACTTGTTTAAACTCCAGGCTGCCTCCTACGCAGTCTGCGGTTTCCGCGGAAGGCTAGAGTGAGTGTGCCCCCAATTATTTGGAAGCTGGCAAGCAGAGACAAAAACCATGGAAGCTGGCAAGCACAAATAAAAAGGCACTATAAAGAGGCAAAGTACAGCTGGGGAGCAAGTGTGGGTGGCAGAAGCTGGCAAGCAGAGACAAAAACCATGGAAGCTGGCAAGCACAAATAAAAAGGCACTATAAAGAGGCAAATTACAGTTACCGGAAGCTGTGAGTAAGTGAGGTGGACGGAAGTGTATTTCACAATTACGTATTTGGAAGTTGGCAAGCACAAATAAAAACTTCAGGCACTATAAAGAGGCAAAGAGGCACTATAAAGAGGCTGGAGAGCAAGTGTGGGTGGCAATAGCTGGGGAGCAAAGAAAAGCATAATATAGAGGCGGTGCCTAAATTTATGCCAGAGCACGCGCGCCTTTGTGCTCCGAAAAAGCACCTCGGCGGGCGAGGTGCATTTCATAATAATGTGTAAGACGGCGAACGAAAACCGCAGATGCATTAAAACTCAAGCATCACGTCATCTTCACAAAAGACGCTCCGTTTGGAAATGGACGCTCGACTGACAGATCGATTAGCAAGGCACTGTTTCAGTATGTTTAGTAGAGTTTCTTAAAATGGCATGGAGTCAGCGCCCAGACTATTAAAAACAGAAAACTATCTCAATTCTAAAAGCTAATAAGTGGGTGGGTGGAGTTTCTACATTTCAGCTACTTTTGCAATCTGTGGGCAGCTGGTGGGGAAAGGCAATTTAGGAGTGATCGGAAGTGTATTTCACAATTATTTGCCAGCAGAAACAAAAAAGAGGCAAAGTTTAAAACAGCAAACCAATCACATCTCTAATAGCTTATAACTGTTTATCTTGAAACGTCAACCGAACTGGTTCTTGTTGCGCAATATTGAACAACGAAAAATTTCATTTCTTCAAAGCACGCCAATACAAATTAATGATTTAGTGAAGTACAAGTGTAAAAGCAGGTGAAAGCGCAAGCATAAAAGCAAGTGGAAGCGCAAATCTAAAAGCAAGTGAAAACGCAAGCATGAATGCAGGTGAAAGCGCAAGTGTGAAAACAAGTAGAAGCGCAAGTGTGAAAAGCGCAGGTCTAAAAGCAGGTGGAAGTGCAAGTGTAAAAGCAGGTGGAACTGCAAGTGTAAAAGCAGGTGGAAGCGCAAGTGTAAAAGCAGGTGGAAGCTCTAGTGTAAAAGCAGTTGGAAGCTCTAGTGTAAAAGCAGTTGGAAGCTCTAGTGTAAAAGCAGGTGGAGGTGCAAGTGTAAAAGCAGGTGGAAGCGCAGGTCTAAAAGCAGGTGGAGGTGCAAGTGTAAAAGCAGGTGGAAGCTCTAGTGTAAAAGCAGTTGGAAGCTCTAGTGTAAAAGCAGGTGGAAGCTCTAGTGTAAAAGCAGTTGGAAGCTCTAGTGTAAAAGCAGGTGGAGGTGCAAGTGTAAAAGCAGGTGGAACTGCAAGTGTAAAAGCAGGTGGAAGCGCAAGTGTAAAAGCAGGTGGAAGCTCTAGTGTAAAAGCAGTTGGAAGCTCTAGTGTAAAAGCAGTTGGAAGCTCTAGTGTAAAAGCAGGTGGAGGTGCAAGTGTAAAAGCAGGTGGAAGTGCAAGTGTAAAAGCAGGTGGAAGCGCAGGTCTAAAAGCAGGTGGAGGTGCAAGTGTAAAAGCAGGTGGAGGTGCAAGTGTAAAAGCAGGTGGAAGCTCTAGTGTAAAAGCAGGTGGAAGCTCTAGTGTAAAAGCAGTTGGAAGCTCTAGTGTAAAAGCAGGTGGAAGCTCTAGTGTAAAAGCAGTTGGAAGCTCTAGTGTAAAAGCAGGTGGAGGTGCAAGTGTAAAAGCAGGTGGAACTGCAAGTGTAAAAGCAGGTGGAAGCGCAAGTGTAAAAGCAGGTGGAAGCTCTAGTGTAAAAGCAGTTGGAAGCTCTAGTGTAAAAGCAGTTGGAAGCTCTAGTGTAAAAGCAGGTGGAGGTGCAAGTGTAAAAGCAGGTGGAAGTGCAAGTGTAAAAGCAGGTGGAAGCGCAGGTCTAAAAGCAGGTGGAGGTGCAAGTGTAAAAGCAGGTGGAGGTGCAAGTGTAAAAGCAGGTGGAAGCTCTAGTGTAAAAGCAGTTGGAAGCTCTAGTGTAAAAGCAGGTGGAGGTGCAAGTGTAAAAGCAGGTGGAAGCTCTAGTGTAAAAGCAGGTGGAAGCTCTAGTGTAAAAGCAGGTGGAGGTGCAAGTGTAAAAGCAGGTGAATGAGCAAGTGTAACAGCAAGTGGAAGTGCAAGTGTAAAAGCAAGTGAATGAGCAAGTGTAAAAGCAGGTGGAGGTGCAAGTGTAAAAGCAGTTGGAAGCTCTAGTGTAAAAGCAGGTGGAGGTGCAAGTGTAAAAGCAGGAGGAAGTGCAAGTGTAAAAGCAGGTGGAAGCTCTAGTGTAAAAGCAGTTGGAAGCTCTAGTGTAAAAGCAGGTGAAAGCGCAAGCATAAAAGCAAGTGGAAGCGCAAATCTAAAAGCAAGTGAAAACGCAAGCATGAATGCAGGTGAAAGCGCAAGTGTGAAAACAAGTAGAAGCGCAAGTGTGAAAAGCGCAGGTCTAAAAGCAGGTGGAAGTGCAAGTGTAAAAGCAGGTGGAACTGCAAGTGTAAAAGCAGGTGGAAGCGCAAGTGTAAAAGCAGGTGGAAGCTCTAGTGTAAAAGCAGTTGGAAGCTCTAGTGTAAAAGCAGTTGGAAGCTCTAGTGTAAAAGCAGGTGGAGGTGCAAGTGTAAAAGCAGGTGGAAGCGCAGGTCTAAAAGCAGGTGGAGGTGCAAGTGTAAAAGCAGGTGGAAGCTCTAGTGTAAAAGCAGTTGGAAGCTCTAGTGTAAAAGCAGGTGGAGGTGCAAGTGTAAAAGCAGGTGGAACTGCAAGTGTAAAAGCAGGTGGAAGCGCAAGTGTAAAAGCAGGTGGAAGCTCTAGTGTAAAAGCAGTTGGAAGCTCTAGTGCAAAAGCAGTTGGAAGCTCTAGTGTAAAAGCAGGTGGAGGTGCAAGTGTAAAAGCAGGTGGAAGTGCAAGTGTAAAAGCAGGTGGAGGTGCAAGTGTAAAAGCAGGTGGAAGCTCTAGTGTAAAAGCAGTTGGAAGCTCTAGTGTAAAAGCAGGTGGAAGGGCAGGTCTAAAAGCAGGTGGAAGTGTAAGTGTAAAAGCAGGTGGAGGTGCAAGTGTAAAAGCAGGTGGAAGTGTAAGTGTAAAAGCAGGTGGAGGTGCAAGGGTAAAAGCAGGTGGAAGTGCAAAAGCAGGTGGAGGTGCAAGTGTAAAAGCAGGTGGAAGTGCAAGTGTAAAAGCAGGTGGAGGTGCAAGTGTAAAAGCAGGTGGAAGCTCTAGTGTAAAAGCAGTTGGAAGCTCTAGTGTAAAAGCAGTTGGAAGCTCTAGTGTAAAAGCAGGTGGAAGCTCTAGTGTAAAAGCAGTTGGAAGCTCTAGTGTAAAAGCAGGTGGAAGCTCTAGTGTAAGAGCAAGTGAAAGTACAAGTGTAAAAGCAGGCGAAAGCACAAGCATAAAAGCAAGTGGAAGCGCAAATCTAAAAGCAAGTGTAAATGCAAGCATAAAAGCAAGCGAAAGCGCGAGTGTAAAAGCAAGTGGAAGCTCTAGTGTAAAAGCAAGTGGAAGCGCAAGCATAAAAGCAACTGCAAGTGCAAGCACAAAAGCAAGTGAATGCACAAGTGAAAGTACAAGTGAACCTGTGTGAAAACTGAGTGGAGGAAGGAAGGAATGAACAAATGAATTAATGAACAAACAAACAAATGAACGAATGAATGAATGAATGAATCATTTAGACTCATGATTGACTCCTTGTGAATCATAATTGACTCATTTAGACTCATGATGATTGACTCCTTGTGAATCATGATTGACTCATTTAGACTCATAATGAATGAATCATTTAGACTCATTATTGACTCCTTGTGAATCACACATGATTGACTCATTTAGACTCATGATTGACTCCTTGTGTGAATCATGATTGACTCATTAGGCTCATGATTATTGACTCCTTGTGAATCATGATTGACTCATTTAGACTCATGATTGACTCCGTGTGAATCACGATTGAATCATTTAGACTCATGATTGACTCCTTGTGAATCATGATTGACTCATTTAGACTCATGATTGACTCCTTGTGAATCACGATTGAATCATTTAGACTCATGATTGACTCCTTGTGAATCATGATTGACTCATTTAGACTCTTTTTTATTGACTCTTTCGATTCAATCGGTATTGGAATACCTGTGTGTATGTTTCATGTGCACATACGAAAATATACGTTTCAACACGAAAACTCGTCGCAGTTAGGTTTCACCAAGGTGACATAAGACCTTCTAGAAAAAACAAATTTTCTTTTCTGAAAAATAGAATAGAGTTGAAAATGTATAACTGTCAAAGTTGTCTGAAGTCATTCTCATCGAGTTCAAATAGAGCGAGACATGAAAGAGGAGTTCATAAGATTCAGGCTATGACTGAGGAAGGTGACAGTGACAATACAATGTCTGATGCTGACAGTGTTGATGAAAGTGAGAAACCAAATGAGGAACTCGTTAGTGGCACTGATGAGTCATCAGAAGACGAGATGGATGATGACAGAACATCAAATCTATGGCGAATGGTCATTGCAGAAAGTTGTGACCAGTTTAAGCAAGATCTTGAAACTCCACAACAGCTTTTGAGAGAACCACATCTGACAGAATTTTTGGAACTGGTTCGGTTTAACATAAAATAACATGTTAAATTTGTTCAACTCCTGCAAAACGAAGACAAGACTTACAGACAAATATGCGATACAGCAGACAAGTATGAAAGAGAACACGATTTTGAGGAAGAAGAAGCAATGGATAAAGCATGGCACAAACGAAAATTTCTGTTGCGCAATGTTATCAAGAAAAATATTGATGTAATTCAAGCATGGCTGGACCCAAATGAAGGTGATGAAGAAGACAGTGATGAAGAAGACCAGTGACAAACACGGTAATAAACACGGTAATAAAAATTACAACAAACTTGAAACATAAAATGCTATGTGATTGGAATCCTTTCTTTACTGAGTTAGCAGATTTTCAAAACATTAAGAAATGGACATGCATGCATATGATTCAAAAGAGTGGCTCACAGTCAATTAACTTGATAAAGAAAAGTACAGTATGTCAGTCAGAAATTGAACACATCTCCATGTGGCAATACCGATTGAATCGAAAGAGTCAATAAAAAAAGAGTCAAATGAGTCAATCATGATTCACAAGGAGTCAATCAAGAGTCTAAATGAGTCAATCATGATTCACAAGGAGTCAATCATGAGTCTAAATGATTCAATCGTGATTCACAGGGAGTCAATCATGAGTCTAAATGAGTCAATCATGATTCACAAGGAGTCAATAATCATGAGCCTAAATGAGTCAATCGTGATTCATAAGGAGTCAATCATGAGTCTAAATGAGTCAATCATGATTCACAAGGAGTCAATAATCATGAGTCTAAATGAGTCAATCGTGATTCATAAGGAGTCAATCATGAGTCTAAATGAGTCAATCATGATTCACAAGGAGTCAATAATCATGAGTCTAAATGAGTCAATCGTGATTCACAAGGAGTCAATCATGAGTCTAAATGAGTCAATCGTGATTCATAAGGAGTCAATCATGAGTCTAAATGAGTCAATCATGATTCACAAGGAGTCAATAATCATGAGTCTAAATGAGTCAATCGTGATTCACAAGGAGTCAATCATGAGTCTAAATGAGTCAATCATGATTCACAAGGAGTCAATCATGAGTCTAAATGAGTCAATCATGATTCACAATGAGTCAATCATGAGTCTAAATGAGTCAATCGTGATTCATAAGGAGTCAATCATGAGTCTAAATGAGTCAATCATGATTCACAAGGAGTCAATAATCATGAGTCTAAATGAGTCAATCGTGATTCACAAGGAGTCAATCATGAGTCTAAATGAGTCAATCATGATTCACAAGGAGTCAATCATGAGTCTAAATGAGTCAATCATGATTCACAATGAGTCAATCATGAGTCTAAATGAGTCAATCATGATTCACAAGGAGTCAATAATCATGAGCCTAAATGAGTCAATCGTGATTCATAAGGAGTCAATCATGAGTCTAAATGAGTCAATCATTCATTCATTTGTTCGTTCATTTGTTTGTTTGTTCATTAATTCGTTTGTTCATTCTTTCCTTCCTCCACTCTGTTTTCACACAGGTTCACTTGCACCTCCACCTGCTTTTAGACCTGCGCTTCCACCTGCTTTTACACTTGCACCTCCATCTGCTTTTACACTTGCTCATTCACTTGCTTTTACACTTGCACTTCCACTTGCTGTTACACTTGCTCATTCACCTGCTTTCATGCTTGCGTTTTCACTTGCTTTTAGATTTGCGCTTTCACCTGTTTTCATGCTTGCGTTTTCACTTGCTTTTAGATTTGCGCTTCCACTTGCTTTTATGCTTGCGCTTTCACCTGCTTTTACACTTGTACTTCACTAAATCATTAATTTGTATTGGCGTGCTTTGAAGAAATGAAATTTTTCGTTGTTCAATATTGCGCAACAAGAACCAGTTCGTTTCACGTTTCAAGATAAACAGTTATAAGCTTTTAGAGATATAATTAGTTTGCTGTTTCAAAATTTTCCTCTTTTTGTTGTGCTGGCGAATAATTGTGAAATACACTTCCTATATCACTCTCTTACTCATAGCTTCCAGTACCTTTACTTTGCCTGTTTATAGTGCCTGCGTTTTTTTGCCATCTTGCAAATAATTGTGAAATACACTTCCCACCACTCCTAAATTGGCTTTTCCCATCAGCTGCACACAGATTGCAAAAGTAGAGAAACTCCTCCACCCACCCACTTATTAGCTTTTAAAATTGAGATAGTTTTCTGTTTTTAATTGTCTGGGCGCTGACTCCATGCCATTTTAAGAAACCCTACTAAACATACTGAAACAGTGCCTTGCTAATCGATCTGTCAGTCGAGCGTCCATTTCAACACGGAGCGTCTTTTGCAAAGATGACGTGATGTTCGAGTTTAACGCGCCTGCGTTTTTAATTCGCTCTCTTATGAAATGCACCTCGCCCGCCGAGGTGCTTTTTCGGAGCACAAAGGCGCGCGTGCTCTGGCATAAATTTAGGCACCGCCTCTATATTTGCTTTTCTTTGCTCCCCAGCTTCTGCCACCCACACTTGCTCCGCAGCTTTTGCTACCCATGCTCCGCAGCTGTACTTTGCCTTTTTATAGAGCCTTTTTTTTATTTGTGCTTGCCAGCTTCCATGGTTTTTGTCTCTACTTGCCAGCTTCCAAATAATTGGGGAGCACACTCACTTAGCCTTCACGGAAACCGCAGACTGCGTGGGAGGCAACCTGGAGTTTAAACAACTCCAGGCCGCTCTACTGGGCGTGAGACGGGCCTGCAAATTATGCTAATTAGCGTGACAAAGTCACGGGAGGTTAAATTGCGTAGGTGGCACGCCAGAGTCACGGGAGGTACTACTTACCTCTCAACACACTACACTACACTACACTACACTACACTACACTACACTACACTACACTACACTACACTACACTACACTACACTACACTTAGTGTAAGTGTAAGTGTAAGTGTAAGTGTACACTACACTACACTACACTACAGTACACTACACTTACACTTACACTACACTACACTACACTACACTACACAACACTTACACTTACACTTACACTTACACTTACACTTACACTTACACTTACACTTACACTACACTACACTACACTACACTACACTACACTACACTACACTACACTACACTACACTACACTACACTACACTACACTACACTACACTACACTACACTACACTACACTACAGTACACAACACTACACTACACAACACTTACACTTACACTTACACTTACACTTACACTTACACTTACACTTACACTTACACTTACACTTACACTTACACTTACACTTACACTTACACTTACACTACACTACACTACACTACACTACACTACACTACACTACACTACACTACACTACACTAACATAGACTTGCATTCACACGGACACATTGACAATCCCACTCTCATACCTATTTAGGGCAAAGGCAACATTACCACCTACTGGCTGACAGGGAAGGAAGGCTTTCCATTCTCAATCAGCATCGACGCGCATGAAGTAGAAGGGGACGTGGGCTCCAGATACAAGGCTGAATCTTCCTTGTCTCGTCTGTCTGGCTTCGATCCGATTGCCCGTCTCTCCAATTCCTCTCTCTCTCCCAGATTTCTCTCAGAGAGCCGACCTTCCCGGATGGATCAAATTTAACTTTATTTTATTATAACTAGGGTTCCGACGATATATCGATATCGATATCGAAAAGTCGATATATCGACCCTTTTTCCAATATCGATATCGATATCGATATCGCGATATTTTGCATCGATATTTTCGATATTTTTGTCCTGAAAAGTAGGAAAAAAGCAGAACTGACACCAAGTTTATTTCCCTGGAATAGTGTCAAAACCTAACAGTGGCATGATAGCTCTCAGAAACGTCAATTTCTTGGCATTCTCAGCTTTCAGACAGCAACAGTTAGGTTCTTAAATGTCTGCAGCAACACTGAAGAGCTGCTCACTCTACTGTACACCCTTGAAGCAGGAGGGCAGAAGCAGACATGGGCTAGCATTTCGGCTGAGGGGTGGTAATTTTTTAAATCCTGGGGAGGTAACGCCGGCTGATGGGTGGTTGAAAGGATGGCAAAAAGTCCGATTTTCGACTAAAATCAAGGATTGTGTCCTATTTGCGATTAAAATAAGATAAAATACAGCTATTCTGTCTGAGCTCATTTATGCCTAATGAGTGTGGGGCATCGGCCTGAGGGGTCAACCTGCCGCGTCATTGGCTCAGTGGGTAGGTAGCTCGCTGCCTCTGAGTCACGGCGGCCCCTGCATCCTAGCGGTTGTAGTGGTTCATCCTCTCAGCGCGGCAAGTTTCTTGCTGCAAAGAGTTGGTCGTCGGCACAACGCTCCCTCCACCCAGGCCACCGAAAACTGGTTACAGTGAGTAGGTAAATTGGGAACTAACTGGATCTGCCGTTGCACCGAAAGCCGCTCCAAAAAGCATGCCGCGTTGGAGGGAAGATCAACGACGTCAGGAGCTGTCTGAGCGACCAGCAATAAGGCCAATACCGGTTTGGTTACGCCGGGCGGCCGTTGGAAGCTGTCAGCACCATGACGTCACCACGCCAGGCACTCTCTTAGTACCTGGCGCCCAACAGCATGGCTTGAGTGGCTTGGCAGTGAAAGAAGGGCAAACGTCCGAGATGACGATATAAGGGGTAACGAAATGGACCGTGCAGGTCTGATCGTAGGGCTGTACATCGTATGGCCCCCCGCCAGATCGGATCGGATCGGATCGGAGGGGTCAACCTTTTCATTGAAGGGCTTCAGAAGGGCAACTACCTTTCTTAGATTCTCTAGTTAATTTATATCAGACCGCAGATTTCATCAGTGCTTGACTGATAACCAGTGAGAGCAGTTTGTTCTTTCAAATCTTGAGATTTTCTTGCATAACTATAAATATCGATATCGATATCGATATCGATCGATATTGAGTTGAAAATATCGATATCGATATCGATATCGAACATCGACGAATTTTGATATCGTCGGAACACTAATTATAACCACATAATATAGTATTTTATAGCCTGACTAATTGTTTGGTTTCTGTTACATACTAATTACGGTACGGTAGCTTTTTACTATAGGTAGATTTAGTAAAATTAGTTCGTTTACGTTGCCTCAATTTATTCCTACCTCTACTTAAATTTACTTCGTGTTTTATGCTTTTAAGTAGGGTTCCAACGATATATCGATATCGATATCGAAAAGTCGATATATCGACCCTTTTTCCAATATCGATATCGATATCGATATCGCGATATTTTGCATCGATATTTTCGATATTTTTTGTCCTGAAAAGTAGGAAAAAACAGAACTGACACCAAGTTTATTTCCCTGGAATAGTGTCAAAACCTAACAGTGGCATGATAGCTCTCAGAAACGTCAATTTCTTGGCATTCTCAGCTTTCAGACAGCAACAGTTAGGTTCTTAAATGTCTGCAGCAACACTGAAGAGCTGCTCACTCTACTGTACACCCTTGAAGCAGGAGGGCAGAAGCAGACATGGGCTAGCATTTCGGCTGAGGGGTGGTAATTTTTTAAATCCTGGGGAGGTAACGCCGGCTGATGGGTGGTTGAAAGGATGGCAAAAAGTCCGATTTTCGACTAAAATCAAGGATTGTGTCCTATTTGCGATTAAAATAAGATAAAATACAGCTATTCTGTCTGAGCTCATTTATGCCTAATGAGTGTGGGGCATCGGCCTGAGGGGTCAACCTGCCGCGTCATTGGCTCAGTGGGTAGGTAGCTCGCTGCCTCTGAGTCACGGCGGCCCCTGCATCCTAGCGGTTGTAGTGGTTCATCCTCTCAGCGCGGCAAGTTTCTTGCTGCAAAGAGTTGGTCGTCGGCACAACGCTCCCTCCACCCAGGCCACCGAAAACTGGTTACAGTGAGTAGGTAAATTGGGAACTAACTGGATCTGCCGTTGCACCGAAAGCCGCTCCAAAAAGCATGCCGCGTTGGAGGGAAGATCAACGACGTCAGGAGCTGTCTGAGCGACCAGCAATAAGGCCAATACCGGTTTGGTTACGCCGGGCGGCCGTTGGAAGCTGTCAGCACCATGACGTCACCACGCCAGGCACTCTCTTAGTACCTGGCGCCCAACAGCATGGCTTGAGTGGCTTGGCAGTGAAAGAAGGGCAAACGTCCGAGATGACGATATAAGGGGTAACGAAATGGACCGTGCAGGTCTGATCGTAGGGCTGTACATCGTATGGCCCCCCGCCAGATCGGATCGGATCGGATCGGAGGGGTCAACCTTTTCATTGAAGGGCTTCAGAAGGGCAACTACCTTTCTTAGATTCTCTAGTTAATTTATATCAGACCGCAGATTTCATCAGTGCTTGACTGATAACCAGTGAGAGCAGTTTGTTCTTTCAAATCTTGAGATTTTCTTGCATAACTATAAATATCGATATCGATATCGATATCGATCGATATTGAGTTGAAAATATCGATATCGATATCGATATCGAACATCGACGAATTTTGATATCGTCGGAACACTAATTATAACCACATAATATAGTATTTTATAGCCTGACTAATTGTTTGGTTTCTGTTACATACTAATTACGGTACGGTAGCTTTTTACTATAGGTAGATTTAGTAAAATTAGTTCGTTTACGTTGCCTCAATTTATTCCTACCTCTACTTAAATTTACTTCGTGTTTTATGCTTTTAAGTAGGGTTCCAACGATATATCGATATCGATATCGAAAAGTCGATATATCGACCCTTTTTCCAATATCGATATCGATATCGATATCGCGATATTTTGCATCGATATTTTCGATATTTTTTGTCCTGAAAAGTAGGAAAAAACAGAACTGACACCAAGTTTATTTCCCTGGAATAGTGTCAAAACCTAACAGTGGCATGATAGCTCTCAGAAACGTCAATTTCTTGGCATTCTCAGCTTTCAGACAGCAACAGTTAGGTTCTTAAATGTCTGCAGCAACACTGAAGAGCTGCTCACTCTACTGTACACACTTTAAGCAGGAGGGCAGAAACAGACATGGGCTAGCATTTCGGCTGAGGGGTGGTAAATTCTTAAATCCTGGGGAGGTAACGCCGGCTGATGGGTGGTTGAAAGGATGGCAAAAAGTGCGATTTTCGACTAAAATCAAGGATTGTGTCCTATTTGTGATTAAAATAAGATAAAATACAGCTATTCTGTCTGAGCTCATTTATGCCTAATGAGTGTGGGGCATCGGCCTGAGGGGTCAACCTTTTCATTGAAGGGCTTCAGAAGGGCACTACCTTTCTTAGATTCTCTAGTTAATTTATATCAGACCGCAGATTGCATCAGTGCTTGACTGATCACCAGTGAGAGCAGTTTGTTCTTTCAAATCTTCAAGATTTTCTTGCATAACTATAAATATCGATATCGATATCGATATCGATCGATATTGAGTTGAAAATATCGATATCGATATCGATATCGAATATCGACGAATTTTGATATCGTCGGAACACTACTTTTAAGTGTTTGCTGCTGCAATAGTACTATTCGGCTGACTTCGAAACGGACATTTACTTACTCCATGTACTCCTATTTGGAAGGCGAACACCGCAAAGAGCAGAGAACAAAGTACTAAGTTAAAACAAAAAATGCGTTGCCTGAGTTTCTGTCCAGTTTAAGTTATTTAATATTTTGAAACACAACAATAAATCTGTACGGATTTGACGTCGCTCCAGGGTTTCCACTACTGTTGATTGGGTATACCGAACCCATACCGAAAAATCGGTATTTTTGCGAATTTATGGGAACGATTTTCAACCCAGTAAAACTAAAAGATAATTTTAAAAAATTCCTAAAGAAGCTGCAAATCCCATTGCTTTTGATGAATTTACTATTTAGTTTACTATTTACTTGGAAATGACTAAATCCATGGCCTTGCCCTTGTAAATGGGAAATTCAGTGTTGTTTGTTTGTTTGTTTTATGAGTTCCACTGTCCTTTCGGACAGCTCAGGACACCCCTCGTTCTTTTCAGAGCCCTTCAATGGGGTGCCCTATCTACAAACAACCCTCCCCTTTGCTGCCAATAGGTGCAACGGCAGCGCCCGTTCGGTTCCTATTTACCTACTGGCCATCACCGGCTTTCGGCGATCTGTTGGGCTTTACGTCGACTACTTCCAGTCACTTCGACCGGTTTCGAACCTACAAACAACCGCTCTCACGGATGCCGGGACCGCCATGACACACGTGATAACGTAAACTACCCGTGGCTAGGGCCCGACCGGATACAAATTTCTACCGGATCCGGATCCGGATCCGGATATGCCCATATCCGGCCGGATCCGGATCCGGATATGCCGGATATCATTGATCAACTTAAATTTTTTTACAATGCAATAAACCACATACAGGGTGTCTCAAAAAATGAACACATTTCTTTTTACTGCCATTTCCGCAAATTTTGACCAAATAGGCCGAAAGTTGGACTATAGGTGCCAAAATTCGGGGAATTTTATGTGTTCTCGAGCAATTTCAAAAAAGTGAAAGTTGGTAATTTCAATAGCGAAAGCCGGTCATCGAAAAAACGTTATATTATCGCCTAAACTCTAACGATAGCTTTGGAGTTCATGCGTCAATTTTTTACACACGAATTACCCTGAACTTCTGCGTTTACACTCCAAATTTCATCCAACTCTGACAAAAATTAGGAAAGACACAGGAAGAGGAAATGTTTCCATTTTTCGCTGACCGGCTTTCACTATTGCAATTACCAAATTTCACTTTTTTGAAATTTCTCGGGAATGAGTCAAACCCAGTGCACCACACTTTAACATATAAAATTCCCCGAATTTTGGCACCTATGGTCCAAATTTCAGCCTATTTGGTCAAAATTTGCGGAAATGTCAGTAAAAAATGCGATCATTTTTTGAGACACCCTGTATATACATTTCTTTGTTCTATAATAGTTGATTCAAAACAACATCTGATAATTGTGGTTCAAACAACGCAAGTTATACTTATTAAACAACAACATTTCTACATTTTCGGGCTTCAGAGAGAAGGAGATGGAAGAATTGACGATGCCGTTGCCCAACCAGACCTCTTCAGACTACAATACCTCCTAATTTCTGTTAATACTATACTGAGATGCTTTCAAAAGCGTTTTTCAAACTAATTTTGTACATATTTTCTCGCCCTGATCGGGCCGTGACTCAACCAGAGATCGAAGAATTTCATACTTCCTTTTGCAAAATCCTGAGCAAACCAATATAGTAAGGGGAAGACAAATTGGGACATATTGTACAGGTAAAAAGGGTTTACGAGAAGCCTTACTCTAAGTGGCAAAGATAAACCACCAGTGATGTACAATGTATGTGAAAAGCTATTCCGCACTCTGGTGATATTTTGAGAGTGGGCTTTTACCATTTTGTGCAGTTAAATAGCGAAAAATATCCTAAAATGACTGGAACTAATCTAATTTTATGTTCAAATACGTAAAAAATCACCTTTTTTCATCTGTGACTGATATCCGGCATATCCGGCAGGTAATATCCGGATCCGGTACCGGATCCGGATATGGCCATATCCGGCCGGATCCGGATCCGGATCCGGATATCCGGTCGGGCCCTACCCGTGGCCAAGGCGCGACTCTGCTAAACATTTTCTACAAGTACAGAGAATAAATACCGGTATATCGGTATTTTTGCGATTACCTACCCATACCGAACCGATTCCTGGGTATGCCGAAAATACCTACCCATACCGAACCGATTCCTGGGTATGTCGAAAGATGCCTACCCATACCGAACCCATTCCTGAAAATCCCATGCCCAAACAACTGTAGTTTCCACTTAGAACTGAACGTTCGGCGAAACGTTTTCGGCCAACTGAGTTTCGGCGAAATGATTTCGGCGAACTGAACCCAACCCGTGCAATCCTACCGGAAAGGGGGGTATGGCTGACCGAGGGGTTCGGCGGCAGAGAGGATAAACTCTCCCATCACCCCCTGGCCCATGTATGGTTTATTTCAACGCAGCAGTGTTGTGCCGGTTGAATTTAGTTAGTTATTTACTAAATAAAAACATTACTTAGTTAGTTAGTTAGTTACTAACTTTTACTAAACTTAGATTTCGCTTAACTAAACTCAACTCAAACTAAACTCATTTTCAGGAAATTACGTACTAAGTAAAAAATCGAGTTACTTAGTTATGAGTTTAGTAACTTTCAGTTTAGTTATAGTGTTAAAGATAGGCGCCTTGGCTATATAGGTATCTAGTTTGGAGTCTAAATTCTCAAAAATTCTGGGGTCTCATTCAAGTTCTTAGGGTCTCTCACAAAGAGGGCACGAGGTTTCACTAGTTATAAACTCCAATGCTTGTGTGAAGAAACTTCTTAGCATTTGCAATTGTTTATGTACACTGTATGCATACATACCTACGTATGTACAGGTCATCCGCCAAAGGGGGTTGTGAGGTTTGAGTCCGGTCAGGGCGATTAAGCCCAAACCGGGGAGGATTGAGTACTAAAAGTCGCAAAACAACTGCTAATACAGGCCCACACACAGCTAAAAGTCGCTGTTTTACAAGCAATTTTCCTGCCTTTAATTGTAAAAAAATTAAAAAATTGGCACGAAAATTGCGCTCCAGAAAAATCGGATGGAAAGTCCTCCTGAGCTTCCGATCTGGAGATTGGCCTTTGCTGGGGTGGGGCGACAACCTTCCAAACCGCCGTGTTACTGCATAGTACATGCTTGACTGTATAAAGTCTGCCTATCTCCACCCAATTCAATGAATAGGAAAACAGATAGCCTAAAATTAGATAAACGATAAGCATACATGTAACAGGTCATCCGCCGAAGGGAAGGGGAGGCTGGGTTGGGATTGGGGGAGGGGTCTGGCGCTGGCCGGGGGTCTGAGCCCAAATTCTAGGGAGGGCTTGGGCACTAAAAACACCCAAAAGTCGCAAAAAATCGCAATTTTTGCTAAAAATCGCTAATTTGGGCTCAAATCAGATAAAACATAAAAAGTGCTGTTTTACAAGCGATTTTGACAATTTTTGTGTCTGAAAGTGTGAAGAATCGCAAAAATTTGCTCTAAAAGTCACTTGTCAGAAAAATCGTCTCAGGGAGTCCCCATCCGGGGGGTCTGGCCTAAGTAGGGTGGGGGAAGACAGCCGGACCCCCTGTTTAGTTCCATGTATGGCGATAGGTAAAAAAGTTTTTGTTTTGTTTACGTATTTCTATATTTTTCATTGTTCCTGTTCTGGTGTAATTTTTTGAGCAAATTTTTGCAATTTTTTGCAATTTCAGGCACAAAAATTGCCAAAATCGCCTGAAAAACAGCACTTTTTAGCTGTATTTCAGCCCAAATGCCCAACCCCCCTCCCAAAATTTTGGCTCAGACCCCCCGGCCGGCGCCAGACCCTCCCCAACCCCCCTCCCCTTCGGCGGATGACCTGTTACATGTATGGTACATCATTATATCTATACTGTACTTTTCAACAATTTTTTTTGTCATAATCTACGAAAATTGGATTTATAGTCCATATTACATTTGCCGTAACGAAAAGTACTGTTTCAACTGCTCAGTTTAACGCAGAGGCTTTGGCCTTTGGTACTGTAAACTTGGATGAACTTACTAACTTTTACTTACTAAATTCAAATTTGAAAAGTTTTAACTAACTTTAGCTAACTAAATTCGGAAAATTTTCGTTCGGCACCACACTGCAACGCAGATGAACACCAGACAGACCAGTAAGCAACCAACCAACCCTTAAAGGACCACATCCGAGGCTGAACTGAAACTAAATCAATGGTTTTAGTGCTTTAAAAGATGCATTTTGTTTGCGAGAAAGTCAGCTGAGGTGCCGAACAGAGCCGGCAAGAATGTAAGATCATCTCACGGATCTGGCTGATATTAAAATATGTTAAAACAGAGCTCAATCGAAGACCAACGGTGCATGCTCGCCCACCAGCAACCCCCTAGAACCGGAGCTACATCCCCCTCAAATTTCGGTGTGCAGCAATTTGAGCTGGTTAGGTAGATATTCACCAAAAACTACAAAATTGCCGGAAAATGCCACTCCATTTTTTCGGAAAATCGTTATAACTTTTTTGCAAAGGCCTTGCCAAGGTAATGTTTTTTCAACAAAAGTTAGGTATGAGTTGGACAAAGAAAATTAGCACACAAAAGTGTGTTGTTTAGGGCCAACAATTTGGTTTTGGTCAATCTTCCTGAGTCTACCGACGAGCACGACCGAGAGTTGGTGGAGGAGGTGGTTTCGAATGCTGGAGCTCTTCCATCTGCGATTACTGAGATTTTCCGCATTGGGTCAGACTGGCCATCGTCAGAGAAACCCAAACCGCCCAATAAAAGTGAAGATGTCGAATCCGTGGGACAAACGTAAGACTCTGTTCAATCAGAAAGATGCGTTGGCTAAGGCGGGTATTAGTGAGGCGTTCTTCCGTCACGATCTTACTGACAAACAACGACGTGAGGAAGGAGCATTGCGAGACAAACTGAGTGAACTGCGTGAGGAGAACCGCGACCGCACTCTGCTGATTCGTGACGGAGTGATTGTTGAGAGAGTGAAGCAGGGAAGTCGGTTTGTGGTAAAGGAGTTTAAACAGGGAAACGAGTGACCACCAGCTACTGTAAACAGACTGTAATGTTTTTGCCATTTTTGCTGTTCAATGCTAGAAGTTTAGGCAACAAATTGTTGGAGTTGACGTACGTTTGTTCTGTTAACACTAACGCTATTATTGCAGTTACGGAGACGTTTCTGCGTAGTTCTGTGAGTGACGTTCTGTTCGGTTCGATTCTTGACACCCACATTCCTGTACGTGCCGACGATGCAGTGAGGATTGGGCCAGGCGGAGGTGCACTTCTATTGATTCCAAAAGCTCTCAACTTTAACTTGATTACAGCTACAAGTGAGGAATTTTTTGAGGCAGTTTGGGTGGACTTGTATGCACAAAATAATCGAAAGTTTTTTTCGTATTGGATTATACTATCGGACTCCATCGGGCAATGTCCGCCAGGCCACTGACTCTCTTGTTGAACATATTGGGTCTTACATGTTAGACGAAACACCACTAATGATATTAGGTGATTTTAATTATCCAGAAATACGTTGGACTGATCATGATCTAGCCCTCTCAGCACCAAGCAAAGATTTCTTTAATGCTATGCTAGAATATGGCTTGACCCAGACCGTACTCGAAAAAACCCATGAAAAAGGAAACATTCTCGATCTTGTATTTCTAAATGAACCTGAGCTTATGACTAAATTAAAGGTAGTTTCGCCCCTTGCAAACTCTGATCACTTTGGTGTAACAGGTTTAGTTGGTCCCTTTGATTTTGAGAAGAAATGTAACATTTTTAGAAATTTTGACAGAGCTGATTTAGTTGGCATGTTTTCATTTCTAAATGCAGTAGACTGGGTCACTGCTTTTGATGCATGTACGAATGTAGATCAATTTTGGTCACTTTTTAGTGAAACAATAGGTTTAGCGATAGAAAAATACGTTCCCATACGTAAATTTCGGACCAAGAACTCTTGCTGGTCGCCAGCCACTAGGAAAGCTCATAAACGACAAAGAAAACTGCACGACCAATATAAAAGAAACCCAAACGCAGACAGACGCACAGCTTGGTTAGCAGCTGTATCTGAGTCACGTAGACTAAAACGACGGGACAAATTTAACGAAGAAACAGCTGTTTTGCAGGCTAAATCTGATAGCCGTTTTTGGCGCTTTATTAGATCGCATCTAACTTGCAAATCAGAGATACCCGTACTAGAAAAAGTGGATGGAACTGTTGTTGCAAAATCTAAAGACAAGGCTGAGTTGTTTAATTCCTTTTTTGCTTCTGTCTTCATTGTTGATGATGGGATTAAGCTAGATAGACCCGCTGTCCCTCCTACAAACTCACTAGTTGACGTTAAAATTGACACGGGAATTGTTTTTGACCATTTATTATTTCTGGCTAACAACCGGTCTGCAGTCTTCTCAACTTAAACTATATGCAGACGACGCAAAACTTTACTTTGCAACAGATAGGGGTTCCATAAACTACAATCTCAGAGATGATTTAAATCGTGTTTATGCATGGGCAACACGAATGCAATTGGACATAGCCATACAAAAATGCTCAGTATTACATTTAGGTTACGGTAATGCAACTACATCGTTTGAGTTAGGTGGACACACTCTCCCTACATGTACCCACATAGTAGACCTGGGCGTCACTATTTCTTCTGATTTTAAATTTTCTGCACACTGTCAAAGAATTGCTCGCAATGGCTTTCAATCAATAAATTTGATTTTCAAGGTTTTTCACACTAGAAGCACTCCTTTCCTTTTTCAAATGTATAATACTTTTGTTTTGTCTAAGCTAGAGTACGCGTCTGAGGTCTGGAATCCATATTTTCTGGGTGATATTGATTTGGTTGAGAGGGTCCAGAAATTGTTTACCCGGCGCCTGCCAGGGATGTCAGGCTACACATATCCCAAGCGTCTAGCTCTCCTGAAAATGAAATCATTAGAGGAACGTCGAATTGTGCGAGACTTAATTATGGTCTTTAAGATGGTCAGTGGCATGGTGGATTTGTCGATGGAAGACTTTTTTACCTGGGCACCAACCAGGGGCACTAGGGGGCATAACTTTAAGATATACGTTATGCATACTCGTCTAGAACTGCGCAAAAACTTCTTCGCGAGTCGAGTTGTTCCAATTTGGAACAACTTACCGAGAGATGTTGTAAATGCTTCATCACTCCAAAACTTTCGTACTAAATTGGCCGCAGTTGATCTATCAAGTTTTTTGAGGGGGAGGGCCCTTGAGCCGGTCAATCGGCCCAGCCCTCCTGTCATCTAGCGGCATGCTACAGTATGCTGGTTATTCTAACAGTTCATTCTTTGTTTTTTCTGTCAAATAAATCTAATCTAATCTAGGGGACGGGTGCTGTTTTGGCCCTCTCAAATGTGTTCGAAAAAACTTTTCTCCGCAAAGCTTAATCGTTAGTATTTACAAGTTCGATGCAGTTTTGTGTGCTGAGTTCGAAAATGCATTCGGTTGTTTAGCTAGATTCGCTCGTATCGGAAGAAATCTACGTCTAAAGTTGTGACTGATGGTATTTCTTAAGCACTCGCTAGGATGAGCATAAACTGTATTACAAAGCAGTTTTTCTTATATAGTTTTTACTGCTGACTCTGAAAATAGCCATATTTTTGCTCAATGTTGCCTAGTTTTGAAGATATGATTTGGGAAGAAAACGGCTGCACTTGTTACAACAAGCTGGTTTGTAATGTGACTCAATTCAGTCACATGTAGGGTGCAGAGCTATGAAATTTGTATCGCCTAATGCAATTTTTGCCGCTGATTATCTATTTGATGAATGACGGTGAAACTGATTGTCCCCCGCACGTCGGGGTTTGTGCCCGCTTCCTCCTTTAAGAGTCCCGTTTCCTTTTTTTGCGTTTTAACAAAATATATGCCTTCCATGTTGTTTCCGGGCCTGGCGGGGCCGGCCGCCCGCCCAACAAAGGCTGCCCAACAATGGGTTCCCAACAAAGGGTGCCCAACAAACGGCGATTAGATGGGCAATTACAAGTGTAATTATATGAACAAAAGAAATGTAAGCAAGTGGGTAGTGTCAGTGAGGTCAGTGTACCTCCCCTCTGGTTACCCTCCTCTAGCCATGTCTGTAAGACTGTCTGGTCTGTCGAGTTGTGTCTGTCGGCAACATAAACGTGTCAGGCGATTATGGCGCAATTAATTTCTTCTCAACAAAACGCGGCAAAAGTGCCGTACTCTGTCTGTACAGCGGTGTCGTAGTTGACTAACTTGCTTTGCTATATCATTCAGAGAAGTAAAATGATGATGAATGACGAGGTTTCTTAACTGACTTCAGGTGCAAAAGTGGAAAATTTGTTCTAAGATCTGCAAAATTATATGAGACTTTTGTTGATTTATAAGTGTGTGTTTGTGGCTGTACGTTGTTTGTATGTGTGCTAGTTAGAAGTAAAGCCTGGCGCTATTCTAACATCATAGAAAACCTTAAGGTAGTCTAAATTTTGTTAAAACGCAAAAAAACTGAAAAAGGAGGAAACGGGAAAGAGGGAGGAAATAGGAATGGAGGAAAGGGAAACATGCCGGCAATGCAAAAAGAGTCTCTTTGTAAAGTACTGCTGCACTCTTTCAACGGTATCTTTGTCTTTAGCCGAGTAAGGACTCCATACTAGGGAACCAGACTCTACTATTGGGCTTGCGTAAGTTTTATAAGCCTTCAGCAAAGTATCAGGAGTTTTGGTATACGAAAAATCATAGCTGCTCTCCGCAGCAAAGCTTTGGCAGCAATATACAGGGTGGGCCATTTATCTATTCCCAGTTTCATTAGGACATAACTTTTTCCTACACAGACCGATTTTGCTGAAATTTTGTATAGATACACCCTGATACTTCAAGTTTTTACTTTTAATCCGGCATCTGGCAGGGTGGTGTCTTTGGCCCGTTTTTCTTTGACGAAAATGTCAACGCGGAGCGCTATCTGGCGATGTTGCGCGACGAGTTTTGGCCAGCGGTGGTTGAAAGTGGAATGGAAGAGGAGCTGCTTTTTATGCAGGATGGGGCGCCTCCCCACTGGGGCCTGGCGGTGCGTGCATGACTCAGCGAGTGGTTCCCAAACCGCTGGATGGGCCGCGGATCCCCCAACATGCCCTGGCCACCACGCAGCCGGACTTAACGCCCTGCGACTTTTTCTTATGGGGCTTTATCAAGTCAAAAGTCTATGCCACGCTACCGGCTGACATTCCAGAACTGAAAGAGCGCATCAGGATGGCCTTTGAAGAGATTACGGTCGAGATGCGGCAGAAGACTATGCTGGAGTACCGACTGAGGCTGGAGAACGTGATCGGAAAAAGTGGCGGCCACGTGGAGACGCATAACTAGCGACCAAAGTGAAGGATTAATCTTAAATTTTAACTGTAAAAATTTGAATTGTTAAGACATTTGTATATAAAATTTTAATAAAATCGATCTGACTGGAAAAAAGTTATGGTTATATGAAACCGGGAATAGATAAATGGCCCACCCTGTATAATTACAATGCTGAGAAAATTTTAAAAATCCGCCTACTACCACTACATCTAACTAAATCCCTTAAGGTGGGCACTATTTACAAGTAAGTGCTCCTGTAGGAGTACTGTATCCCAGTTTCTTATGGTCTGAAGCTCTGAATACAATTTGACATCAGCAGCAAATAGTCTACTATGTCATTTATGTAAATAATATACAGTGTCATGCCAAATACGAAATCCTAGTCCGCCCTGTTAATAATAGATTTCTTGAACATTTTCAGCACTCACTGGGCGCTTCCAAGCGCCGCTGTTTTGTTGCTTAGCAGTATTGCAGTCAAAATTAGGCACAGTGGGAACAGAATTGAATAGACCTCTCCCAGAGTGCCCAATTTTGCTTGCTGAGTTTCAGCTTTAGTCACATGCATCAGAGACAGCCCCAAGTCTGATGTGTAACTTCGGCTGTATGTACAACACCAGTCTCAGTGTGTTGGGTGTGGTGGGCTTTTGTTTCTACTTGACAGTGCTTTTCGTGCTCATAAGATGCAGACATGAACTGAAGTCTAGCTTCTTTCGCTTGTGTATATCGGTGGGAGTTGCCGATCTCTTGTACACCAGTGGAAAGGTCTGCTTTCAAACCATTCCTGCCTTTCTCTATGCTAATGTGCCAAGCACCAGGACTTTTTTGACAAGCAAGGTGAGATCCTTTCCAGTCAGGCACTTAACGCCGTTTATGGTACCGACACCATAAGGTGCCGGTACCATATAAAGTACCGGTACCGAGGGTAGTGGTACCATATATGGTACCGGTGCCATATGTACAGTATATGGTGCCCCCACGTTCGGCGACTGTGGTCGTGGTGGTACCATATACGGTGACGGTGCCATATATGGTACCACTACCATATATGGTACGAAATCTGAACAGAGTGGTACCATATGTGGTACCGGTACCGGTAGCAACACGAAGGTGGGGGTACCATATATGCTACCACTACAGACCGCGAACGTGGGGTACCATATATGGTACCGGTACCTTATATGGTACCACCACAGGCCCCGAAGGTGGGTGTACCATATATGGTACCGGCACCTTATATGGTGTCGGTACCATAGCATAAACAGCGTTAAGTGCCTGACTGTTTTCTCGTCACTAAGTTTACTTTACTTTACCAGGCACTTTATTAGGGAATAAATCTAAAATATTATGATAGTCATACATATATGTACATGTAGTGCTGATCTGTTTACGGTGATAGTTTGTGTATGAAGAATGCTTCAGATATTTCACACCACTGTAAACATGATCGGGGATTGGGCGCTGTATTTCTCAATGGTCTTTGGAGTAGTTGTGCTCAGCTTCAATCGGTTCACCACCATTTTCGGATGGAACGACAACGATGCGGTAAGATAGGCGTCTAAAATACTTACGGTACACCGATGGTGGACTGCAATGCAGGGGGGGATTTGTCCATTGTTGGTTTCGTCTTGTTGTAACTTTTGTCTTTGTTAATCAATTGCCCTGAGATTTTTAACACAACATTTAAACAGCTTCAGAATCTTTACTCCCAAAATTTACTTCCACGTGTCCATGTTCATACAGTATGTAACTATGTATGTAGTTGTTGAAGTAACAGTCTGTTAGAAAAAAATTGTTAAATTTTTGCTTGGATTGCACAAAAATTTAGGATTTTCATGTTTTTCCACCTATTTTTCAAATTGAGTATGTCTGAAAACGAAAGTACTCCACTGTAAAGTCTGATATGGGTCATTTACTGCCAGTAGACAGGTTTATGTTGCTCAGAAAAATTGCAATCAGTGGAAAACTTCAACACATTTTTGATAATAACGGTGGACTTGAACCTGAACCTGAACCTATTGTCCAGGCTTTTTTAGAAAATGGACTTGAACCTGAAATTTTATTGTTGGACTTGACTTGATTGAACCTGAACCTATTTTTTAACCCCGGACTTTCCAACAGTAGTAACAGACCCTGGGGCCGTCCATAAATGGCGTCGTTCCAAAATCCCAATTTTCGGACCCCCACTCGGACCAAAATTATCTTGGGTCTTTTCTTGGGGACCCCCCCCCCCCCCCGATATAAGGGCAGTACATACAGTACCGTAGCGTTTTCTTGTTACCGTAATTGATTGAATAAATCCCTGTAACCACTCTGGGAATCTTTTCTGTATGTAGAAACGTTTGACAGAATGTGCGTAAGTCGAAAATAATACTTATAAAGTATCCTAAAATTCCGAAAAAAGCTACGTCATTTTTGCTACCCCCCTCCCCTCCTAGTGCGTCGTCTATCGTCGCAGATCAGCAGACCCCCTCCCCCTTCTGGAACGACGTCGTTTATGGACGGCCCCTTCCTAGATTCTGAGACTGGTGTGCCTGTGCATGTGTTGAATTGAAATTCCAGCTAAATTGATTGACGAACAAAGTTGCAACAGAACCAAACCTACGATAGATAACTGACCAGCCCACTCTGTACTTGCAGAGATTTTGGCAAGTGTCCATTCCAATAAACAATAAATTGAAAGTTGATACAAAGAAATAAAATTTTAGTTGTGGCAGAAACGCTCGGTGTTGACGGGAGCGGTTGTTTTCCAGTGGTTCTGGTTTTTCCCTTTCGCCCTGCCTCAGCTTCATCCTTGCTGTCACAGTCAACTGGGCAATAATCTCACCTTGAACTCTCAAATCATTAATCCTGAGGTCAGATTTTTGGACTAAATCTATACCCTGTACTACTGTTGCATGCGTATACGCATTACGCATATCATTACGCAAAGTACGCATTGCATTTCAGAATGCGTATACGCATACGCATTTGAATTTCATTACGCAATATTATTACGCATTCTGTCAAAAGTTTGCATATTTTTGCGTAATGCGTATTGGGTCTGAAAAATAGCTACATTTTCGAATGTCTTGCAAATATTTAGTTCAGATTGTTACCGAATGGTCATTCTTCTTAGTTTTTAGTGTGAGGTGAGGGCACCAGAAATTTTCTGAGGCATTTAAAGCTTTAACTAAGCTGGGCTTGCTAATATTTAAAAAGAGGGAAAGATTTAACAGGAAAGGAAATGTGCGACAAAACCGTGAATTTAGAGTTTCCACCGTTTTGGGAGACATGAGTTGTGTTGCATGGGCAGGCTATCTGTTTGTGCTTTGTTTCCACTGCGTATGTTTATTGAAAATTTGATTGCTATTAGACCTCTTCAGGAAATGAGCATTCGACTGATTTTTTGTAGGAAAGCGCATAAAATCTCTTGCCTGTTGAAAACATACGTACAGTACATACCATACATGTAACAGGTCATCTGCCAAATAGGGAGGGATGGGGCTGGCGGGTCTGGCGCTGGTCGGAGGGGTTTGAGCCCAAATTCTAGGGAGGGGCTGAGCACTAAAAAAACTTAAAAATCGCGATATTTCGGCTAAAAATCGTTAAAAATCGCTAAATAGAAAGAAGAAGGTGAAAACGTTAGGCATGTGCAAGGGCGTAGCTGGGAATCGAACCCAGCACCTTAGGATTTCCTTTGAAATTTCGGCTAAAATGCAGCTAAAAGTGGTGTTTTTTTCAGGCAATTTTGGCAATTTTTGTTTCTGAAATTGTAAAAAATCTCCAAAGTTTGCTAAAAAAATTGCGTTGCAATTCATTTCAAGGCAGGAATTTGATTATTGGATACCTAAACAACACACTGTGGAGACAAACAAGCCGTTCAGAGAAATTTCTGATTGTTTCTAAGATTACGCATTACGCATACGCATTACGCAAAATACGCATTGGTTTTTGCAATGCGTATACGCAAACTCATACGCATTTGTAATTGGAATGCGTATACGCATACGCATACGCATACGCATTTGAAAAATCCGGTATTAAACAACAGTACCCTGTACAGGCTAAGCTAGGTTTCGCTGCAGAATTGCGAGGGAAGCAGCGTGCATTTCACTTATGCATGACGCACTGAGGCTCCGATTTTGATACATCGACACTAACCCCCCACCAATTAGGAAGTACCAACCAGCTTCTGTTCAGCACTGTGATCAAGTGTTAGGCTTCAACATTGATTGGGGATATTAGGCTTAGGATGAACTAAAACGTACTTTTAGGATCTATCTTAGCCACCAGTATAAATTGTGTTTACCGAAGTCTAGGCTTGATATAAGAAAATATTCCTTTGCCATTCGAGTAATAAATATCTGGAACTCCTTACCAAATGAAACAGTTAATTTGCGCTCCGCACGCGCCTTCCGCAACGCTCTCTGTAATACCGATCTTAGTAGATTTTATCGGGGTAGGGTGTTAGTGGCCGTTTAGCGGCCCATCCCCAACATTATCTGTTTGGTCTCAGTCTTGGGCATTTCTGTTCTGTTTATTTTTGAATAAAAAATTACTTACTTACTTACTCAGCTTAATCGGTTAGGTTTTCGCTAATGCGCGGGGATAGTGTCCCACAATTTCCACTTTTTAGAGAAAAACAGCAGCGCCGCTACGCCACTTCCATTCCTTCTCTGAAAATTGGCTACCGTAGTGATAGATAGATAGATGTTTTCGTGTTGAAAAGCCAAAGACTATGTCGAGTACGGTAGCTAGAAACGAACGGATCTAAGAGAATCGAAAATTTTTTAACAAAGCAGAAACCGAGTGAATTGTGAATGGCCTATACACCAGTTGCCAGGTACATTGTATCATATCTCACAAACCTAATCGTCATCACTTGTGCACTGCAGTCAGGCAAATAACAACTTATACAGTGCAGATGAAAAAAGGTCCCTTCGCTTTTTGAATTTCACAGTTAGACCTGTTTTCCAGATCGACGATGTTGGGATTTGGTTTATTATTTATTATTATTTCGATTATTTTCAAGGCTTCATACTGGATTTGGACGGTTGCCAACTCTTTGGAATGTGGAATTTTAGCCCCCGCATTGATTGTAATGCATGTGGCCATGTTTTTCAAGGTATTCCTTGCTTTATTTTACACTTCTTACAGCTCTGACAGCCAAACCCTTGCTCAGATTGTGTCTCAAAAGTCAGAGACAGCAGCAGTTCAACAAGCCTCACGAGGAAACCAGAACCAGAATCGACATATAGAAATCCGGTTCGCCATTATGGGGGCGCTGTTGTGCGGTTTGTATGTGATGTTGTCAGTGAACTACATGATTGTATGGGTGAGAGGCAGTTATTATCTGGGCCAGCAAATGGCCAAGAACTTCATTCAGCTGGCTCTCACTCTCTCTAACCCTTTTCTGCTGATGTTGTTTAGTCCTAAATTCCGAACTGTCTATGTGAAAGTGTTCTCGTGTGGCAAAATCGACTTGGGGGCGTCGGTGGTGAGTGGAATCCAGACCGGAGCCAAACGGCTGTCCACTAAGGTGGCTCCTAGATCTGGAAACTAGAAATCTTATGTAAAGGGTGTGCCAAAAAAAACAAACCAGCAGATTTTTTGCTGTAGCAACCGCAAATCTCAACCGATTTGAATGAATCCTTTTTTAAATGAAAGATAAATAAATTCTTGAAATACTGGTGTACCGTTTATTAAGATAGCCTTCACAGTTCCTGAGATATTTGTCCTCTAAGTCAAAACAGAGATTTTGGCAATGAACAAGAGTGATAAAGAGCAACCCAGCAGATTTTTTACTTTTGCAACCATGAATCTGAACCGATTTGAATACACACTTTTTTGAATGAACGACTGATAAATTCTTCAAAGATTGGTGCAATTTTTATTGAGATTCACAGTTTAGTTCTTGAGATATTTGCCTTCTTTCTACGTCGAAACAGATTTTGGCAAAGAACAAGAGCGATTCCGTTGCATTTCATAATAAAGCAGATTCCTACTGCTGGGGCTATCCGATCCGATCCGATCTGGCGGGGGGGTCGTACAATGTACGGCCCTACGATCAGACCTGCACGGTCCATTTCGTTACCCCTTATATCGTCATCTCGGACGTTTGCCCTTCTTTCACTGCCAAGCCACTCAAGCCATGCTGTTGGGCGCCAGGTACTAAGAGAGTGCCTGGCGTGGTGACGTCATGGTGCTGACAGCTCCCAGCGGCCGCCCGGCCGAGGAGGAGTAAACCGGTATAGGCCGTAATGCTGGTTTCTCAGACGGCTCCTGACGTCGTTGATCTTCCCTCCAACGCGGCATGCTTTTAGGAGCGGCTTTCGATGCAACGGCAGATCCACCTACTCACTGTAACCAGTTTTCGGTGGCCTGGGTGGAGCGTTGTGCCGACGACCAACTCTTTGCAGCAAGAAACTTGCCACGCCGAGAGGATGAACCACCACAACCACTAGGGATGCAGCGGCCGCCGTGACTCAGAGGCAGCGAGCTACCCACTGAGCCACTGACGCGGCTTTTCTGCTGGGGCTAATGATACTTTAGTGTTGAAGTAAACCGAGTTTCTGTGTCACCTGTAAAGCCTCCAAGAGCCCTTAGCAGTAGCAGGAATCCGTTTTATTACGAAGTGCAGAATAATGAAAAAATCCCTCTTGTTCACTGACAAAATCAGTTTGATTTTGAGAGCCAATATCTCAGGAACTAAGCAGAGTACATTAATGAAAATTTCAGCATCTTTTAAGAATTTATTTATCTTTCATTTAAAAAAGGATTCATTCAAATCGGTTGAAATTTGCGGTTGCTACAGCGAAAAATCTGCTGGGTTGTTTTTTTGGCACACCCTGTATATTTATTTTTCTTTTGGTATACTCATGCTGTTCAGTTTTGGCACTGATTTGTTTAGAGGTGATTTGTACTGTTTACTGTTGCTAAGTAAATATATTCTAAATACAGTATAGATAAAAAAAATGTCCCATCGCTTTTTCGGCCTTCACTCAAACGTTTCGTTCTCAGTCACTTCTTTACCGATTTGGCTCAAATTTTCAGCAAAAATTAACAACATGGTTGGCTAAATATTCTGCAAGTTTAGTGCCAAAATTCCGACTCATTCTGGTTTTATGACCCGAAAACTAGGAATGAGGGTGGTCCACGCAAATTTATTTTTTTTCGGTAATACAAGGAGTACAGTCCTGAAACTTGCAGGAATGATTGGTGTTGCTATTGGGCATAACATACTAAGTGGGCAGCCCTGTAGCTCAAAGGGCACTAAACTGGGGGAATTTCAAAAACATGAGTGAAAATCCCATAGTTAAGAAATCTGCACCTTCTAGAATCAAAGCACTGAATCTGTTGTTAATCAACATAGATTGTAGCAGGAAGTTCGACAAATAAATGAACCTGATATTTAAGCTCTGTTCCACACCATAGTAACCATCCCTGCAGCGTTTTTTGAAAATTGAAAATCTTTAGAATCGTCATTTTGCCGGTTTTACGAAGAAAAGTCATATTTCGTCATGTTTTATTTTCGGGTCATATTAGTTTTCGGGTCATAAAACCAGTATTTTGGAATCACACTTGCAGAATATTTAGCCAACCATGTTGTTAATTTTTGCTGAAAATTTGAGCCAAATCGGTAAAGAAGTGACTGAGAACGAAACGTTTGAGTGAAGGCCGAAAAAGCGATGGGACATTTTTTATCTATACTGTATAATTTAATTATAATTTACTACTTACCAAACAATTTACTCGTATTAGTAAATTTGTAAAAAAAAATTAAAATTGAAACATAAATAAATTACATACATTGAACATAAATTGAAACTTCATTTCATTAGATGTTCCATTCCTGCGATATGTTTGCGATTTACTGAGGCCTCTTCACGGCCATCAGCAAACACGTACTAGATGCAGAGTTGAAAATCGGTAGATTGGGCTCAGCGCCGCATCCATTGATTGTGCGTAGAGACCCCTCCCAATTCTCAGAGCCTTTCAATGTGGTAGCCCGGCCTATGTTTGTGTAAACATCCGTCTCCTTGCTGTCACGAGGTTCAACGGCAGCTTCGATTTTGGTTCCCATTTACCTACCAGCCATCACCGGCTTTCAATAGCCTGGGTTTTGGGGTTATGTCAACAACGACCAGTTTCGAACTCACAAACAACCGCTCTCACAAATGCCGGGGCCGCCGTAACACACGAGATAGCGTTGCCAAGACGTGATCTTTTCTTCACTTCACGCAGTGAGTCTAATCAAGTCTTTTGAAGTCACCAGAGGTAGTTGGAAGAGCGAACGCACGAACGCAAATTACTAAACTGTAAGCACGAACAAATTGTTTCTTCGCCTCTTTCCTTGGCCTTGTGTTCGCCAGGCACCTTTGAGCCCAAATTCGGGACTAGCGAACTAAATTGTTTACATTTTAAAAGCGTGGCAAATCGGTAAATCGCTAATTGGGTACCCAGGACTTAAACACAGCTTCAAATCACTGTTTGCCAGGTAATTTTTTTCGAACATGCCTGACAAATTGTAAAAAAAAACTGCTCTGAAAATTATACGCCAGCAAAATCGTGTCCGCGTCAAACTCGAAAAAAGATCTTTTTCTTTTGCCAGTACTAATTTGGTATTTATATGCATAGACAGACAGATCAAAGAATGTTTCATGTAAACTACAGGGTGTCTCAAAAAAATGATCACTTTTCTTTTTACTGCCATGACCAAATAGGCTGAAATTTGGACCATAGGTGCCCAAACTCGGGCAATTTTATGTGTTAAAATTTGAAGTGTAAAGCTTGACTCATTCTCGAGAAATTTCAAAAAAAGTGAAATTTGTTAAATCAATAGTGAAAGCCGGTCACCGAAAAAATGATCACATTTCTTTTCACTGCCATTTCCAAAATTTTGACCAAATAGGCTGAAATGTGGACCATAGGTGCCCAACTCGGGCAATTTTATGCTAAAATTTGGTGCACTAGGCTTGACCAATTCTCGAGAAATTTCAAAATAAGTGAAATTTGGTAATTTCAATACCAAAAGCCAGTCACCGAAAAAACGTTACATTACATTATCGCCTAAACTCTAACGATAGCGTTGGAGTTCATGCGTCAACTTTTTACACACGAATTACCCTGAACTTCTGCGTTTACACTCAAATTTCATCCAATTCCGTCAAAAATTAGAAAAGATATAGGAAAATGGAAATGTTTCCATTTTTCGGTGACCGCCTTTCACTATTGAAATTACCAAATTTCACTTTTTTTGAAATTTCTCGGGATTGAGTCAAGCCTAGTGCACCAAACTTTAACACATAAAATTGCCCGACTTTTGGCACCTATGGTCCAAGTTTCAGCCTATTTGGTCAAAATTTACGGAAATGGCAGTAAAAAGAAATGTGATCATTTTTTGAGACACCCTGTATTTATAACAGCACCTGGCGCATAGGGTACTTTAGGGACTATCGGCACACCTATAAGACCCAGTTTTAAGACCATATAACTGGGTTTCTTTTCCGATTATAAGACCGGGGTCTAAGCTTAGAATGGTGTGTTTTCGTGTATATTTTTGATACAAGATAACTAATGAATATGAAGCTTTTGAACTCAGGTCGTTCAAGAATTATTCCAAAACCTGCGTAATCTTGGTAAAATTCTTGATTTGATAGGTTTAGATGGCTTCTGTAAGCATATTGGAGCTTCTAAGTTGCGTAAATTTTCAAAACTTGTTTAAAACTGAGCTATTCAGACTTAAACGTACAGTCAGTTGTTACAAAGATCAAAACTTGTGTATTTCATGCTTTTCATGCAGTTTTAATTGTAAAGTATAGATTTTCCACCTACAAGACCCGGGTCTTATAACTGGTGCAAAAGTGTCTGACATGCTAATTAGACTTCAGGTAAGTTTGATTCAGATGTACAGGTTGATCAGAATCCAACTTGTTACAAATGGAAAAATTCTTTTTGCATTTCAGATTTTGGTGTTGGTGAAATAATCTGGCATCTGCTTTAGAAGTAGCTGTCTGACATGCTAAATTGACTTCAGATAAGGTTGATTCAGATGTACAGGTTGATCAGAATACAGCTTGTTACAAATGGAAAAATTCTTTTTGCATTTCAGATTTTGGTGTTGGTGAAATAATCTGGCATCTGCTTTAGAAGTAGCTGTCTGACATGCTAAATTGACTTCAGATAAGGTTGATTCAGATGTACAGGTTGATCAGAATACAGCTTGTTACAAATGGAAAAATTCTTTTTGCATTTCAGATTTTGGTGTTGGTGAAATAATCTGGCATCTGCTTTAGAAGTAGCTGTCTGACATGCTAAATTGACTTCAGATAAGGTTGATTCAGATGTACAGGTTGATCAGAATCCAACTTGTTACAAATGGAAAAATTCTTTTTGCATTTCAGATTTTGGTGTTGGTGAAATAATCTGGCATCTGCTTTAGAAGTAGCTGTCTGACATGCTAAATTGACTTCAGATAAGGTTGATTCAGATGTACAGGTTGATCAGAATACAGCTTGTTACAAATGGAAAAATTCTTTTTGCATTTCAGATTTTGGTGTTGGTGAAATAATCTGGCATCTGCTTTAGAAGTAGCTGTCTGACATGCTAAATTGACTTCAGATAAGGTTGATTCAGATGTACAGGTTGATCAGAATACAGCTTGTTACAAATGGAAAAATTCTTTTTGCATTTCAGATTTTGGTGTTGGTGAAATAATCTGGCATCTGCTTTAGAAGTAGCTGTCTGACATGCTAAATTGACTTCAGATAAGGTTGATTCAGATGTACAGGTTGATCAGAATCCAACTTGTTACAAATGGAAAAATTCTTTTTGCATTTCAGATTTTGGTGTTGGTGAAATAATCTGGCATCTGCTTTAGAAGTAGCTGTCTGACATGCTAAATTGACTTCAGATAAGGTTGATTCAGATGTACAGGTTGATCAGAATACAGCTTGTTACAAATGGAAAAATTCTTTTTGCATTTCAGATTTTGGTGTTGGTGAAATAATCTGGCATCTGCTTTAGAAGTAGCTGTCTGACATGCTAAATTGACTTCAGATAAGGTTGATTCAGATGTACAGGTTGATCAGAATACAGCTTGTTACAAATGGAAAAATTCTTTTTGCATTTCAGATTTTGGTGTTGGTGAAATAATCTGGCATCTGCTTTAGAAGTAGCTGTCTGACATGCTAAATTGACTTCAGATAAGGTTGATTCAGATGTACAGGTTGATCAGAATCCAACTTGTTACAAATGGAAAAATTCTTTTTGCATTTCAGATTTTGGTGTTGGTGAAATAATCTGGCATCTGCTTTAGAAGTAGCTGTCTGACATGCTAAATTGACTTCAGATAAGGTTGATTCAGATGTACAGGTTGATCAGAATACAGCTTGTTACAAATGGAAAAATTCTTTTTGCATTTCAGATTTTGGTGTTGGTGAAATAACCTGGCATCTGCTTTAGAAGTAGCTGTCTGACATGCTAATTAGACTTCAGGTAAGTTTGATTCAGATGTACAGGGTGATCAGAATCCAGCTTGTTACAAATGGAAAAAATCTTTTTGCATTTCAGATTTTGGTGTTGGTGAACCATCATTTTGTGTTAAAAAGCCCTGAATAGGGTTCTGTCAAGGCGAGAGCCGACTAGAACTAGAAGGAAACGAAAAGCCAGCCCAGCTTGGCAAAAAGTACATCGCGTTGTGATTATGATTAGAGCGAGGACGATTGGCGAGTGAAAGACTAAAGGCCATACAAACAAACTACCTAAGAATTAGATGGGATTGCACCCAAAGTAAAACACAGACCGACAACAGGTTTTCTCTTTATTAGACGACCGCCTCTCTCTGCCCTCTTCTTTTAGGCACCACCGGACGCTCCGATTTACAGACTCTGTTCCACTGACCAGAAAGAAATTCAAAATTAGGCAGATCGTTTGCAGGTAAATCAAGAAGTCATGACAATCAAATCAACGAGCAGGGAATACGGTAACTTTAAATAGCAAAAGTGTACAGAAAGCAAACCAAAAACCCAATATCATAATTTATGGCAAATTTACTAAAATATCGTTCATGTAGAATATGACAGGTTCGGGAACCCTCATTTTGGGTTTCAAAAGCCCTGAATATGGTTCGGGTCGGGAACCCTCATTTTGGGTTTCAAAAGCCCTAAATATGGTTCCAGAAACATAATTTGGGTTTCTGAAACCTTAAATAGGGGTTCAGGAACCCTAATTTGGGTTTCTGAAAAGAAAAAGAAAAACGAAAAATTCAGAAAACTCCTAAAAACTGTAAATCCCATGGCTCTTGATGAAGTATCTAGCCTAGCCTAGCCTCTGAGCTTGGAAATGACAAAATCCTTGACTTTGGAAATAGGAAATTCAGTGTTTCGACTTTGTAAAAGATTTTTATGAAATACCGAATAAATACCGGTATGCCGGTATTTTTGCGAATACCTACCCATACCGAACCGATTCCTGAAAATCCCATACCCAAACAACAGTACTTGGTTAGATTAGCAGCACTCGATTTCTTTGCCAAGCATAGTCGTCTTGCTTGAAATGAAATTTATGCTCTGCTTACTATTTCACACTACTTAATAAGCACAACAAGGCAGCGTATCTACCAAAGAATCGAATTTTGCTTGATTGCTATGCTTCAGTTTGTCTTGTCTTTCAATTGACCAAACTCTTAGGGTGTTTCCAGTAGAATCTTTTAAGCACGGTACGCTTCAAATAATTACGCACGCCGTGAGTTATTTCAGCTGACCAAGTACTTACTTTGGTGCATGTGGGTCATCTATACAGTGAGACATCCTCACTATTAAGCACGGTCAAACCAAAGCTTCAAATAATATGGTCGGACTCGCTTTCTGGACCGCGGGGAGCTGATGCCCTAAAACAGTCAGGGAAATAACAACATATATGGTATCAGTCCGTGAGTTATTTCAGCTGAACAACTACTTACTTTGGTGCTATATGGGTCATCTATACCATATATGGAAATACCTTTCGATCGAGGCTGGTGAGTACCATATATGGAACGGACCATATGTGGAAACGGTACCATATATGGTACCCTTTCGATCGAGGCCTCAGGTGGTACCTATGGTAAACGGTACCATATATGGTACCCTTTCGATCGAGGCCTCAGGCTCATTAACAGGGGGGTCGCCCCCCACCCGACATAGGCCAGACCCCCCCGGATAGGGACCTCCCTCGAAACCGAGACGATTTTTCCGACCCCCCTCCGATTTTTCGGGCAAGTAATTTTTGAGAAAAAGGTGGTTAATAGTTCAGGTTTCTGTCCATGTACTTTAAACAGGGCGCTACAAACCTTCCCTTTGCGAAACGCTTTTACTTCGTCCATGTAAGTAGCGTATCTAAATTTACCAGAAGCATATGGCGATCGAAGGGTACCATATATGGTACCGGTAATATATGTACCATATATTTTTTTGGTACCGGTTCCATATATGGTACAGCTCGCGTCTTCTTTGGTTCCGGTACCATATATGGTACCACCTGAGGCCTCGATCGAAGGGGTACCATATATGGTACCGGTACCATATATGGTACCAGTACCATATAAGGAAGTGGTACCATATATGGTACCACTTGAAGGTGTACCGGTACCATATATGGTACCGTTTCCATATATGTGTACTGATACCATATATGTTGTTATTTCCCTGACTGTAAAACTCTGACAATTGCCACTGTCTGACAGACACGATTCAGGTGCGATACGCTGACTTAAGTGTCAGTCTCTGCACCAATCGAGTCTTAGTATTCAGACCCAAAATTGAAACTTTGGCCTAGAGAGCTGTAAGTTGGTACACTAATACATATCGATAGGTTATGTAACCACCGCAAAGGATTTCCCGATTCGACTCTCCACGCTCAAGATACAGCCGTCTGAAAATCGGCTCGCTTAACTATGGGACAAAAATTTCGAACTTGAATTTCTTTCCTGCTAAATACAGTTGGGACCTAGAATTTGGGGGTTTTACGTAACTTTTAGAGTACTTTAAGAATTTTGGGTCAGTTTTCGATTTTGAGGAAAAAAATTTTTTTCAACACCCTTCCCGCCTCCCTAGCTCGTCTGGAACCCCCCTATGTGGGTTTTTTATTTCATATTACTGTAGCGCCATTTGTTAGCTACAGATTGGTGCCAAGCACGATAGCCCATGGCCCGGGGTTTTGGAGTAAATTGACTTCAAATGGCTGAAAATCGGATTTTTTCCAGTTTTACTACGGGACAAAATTTGCGATTTTCAGCCATTTACTCCAAAACCCCGGGCCGTGGGCTATCGTGCTTGGCACCAATCTGTAGCTAACAAATGGCGCTACAGTAATATGAAATAAAAAACCCACATAGGGGGGTTCCAGACGAGCTAGGGAGGCGGGAAGGGTGTTGAAAAAAATTTTTTTCCTCAAAATCGAAAACTGACCCAAAATTCTTAAAGTACTCTAAAAGTTACGAAAATCCCCAAATTCTAGGTCCCAACTGTTTTTAGCAGGAAAGAAATTCAAGTTCGAAATTTTGACCCATAGTAAAACTGGAAAAAAATGCGATTTTCAGCCATTTGGAGTCAATTTACTCCAAAACCCCGGGCCGTGGGCTATCATGCTTGGCATCAATCTGTACCTAACAAATGGCGCTACAGTAATCTGAAATAAAATTACCCACATAGGGGGTTCCAGACGAGCTAGGGGGGCGGGAAGGGGGTCGAAAAAAATTTTTTTCGTCAAAATCGAAAACCGACCAAAAATTCTTAAAGTACTCTTAAAATTACGTAAAATCCCCAAATTCTAGGTCCCAACTGTTTTTAGCAGGAAAGAAATTCAAGTTCGAAATTTTGTCCCATAGTAAAACTGAAAAAAATGCGATTTTCAGCCATTTGAAGTTAATTTACTCCAAAACCCCGGGTCGTGGGCTATCGTGCTTGGCACCAATCTGTAGCTAAGAAATGGCGCTACAATAATCTCAAATAAGAAAACCCACATAGGAGGGGTTCCAGACGAGCTAGGGGGCGGGAAGGGGGTCGAAAAAAATTTTTTCGTCAAAATCGAAAACCGACCAAAAATTCTTAAAGTACTCTAAAAGTTACGTAAAATCCCCAAATTCTAGGTCCCAACTGTTTTTAGCAGGAAAGAAATTCAAGTTCGAAATTTCTGTCCCATAGTTAAGCGAGCCGATTTTCAGACGGCTGTATCTCGAGCGTGGAGCGTCGAATCGGGAAATCCTTTGCGGTGGTTACATAACCTATCGATATGTATTAGTGTACCAACTTACAGCTCTCTAGGCCAAAGTTTCAATTTTGGGTCTGAATAGGGCAAAGGGCTGAGACTCGATTGGTCCAGAGAACGACTCTTAATTGCCCATCGAGAGGTGCGATACGCCGACCGGTGCGAAACGCCGACCAGAGAGGTGCGAAAACACTTAACCTTAACCACTATTGCCGTTTAAATAATACGGCGTTAACTATACAATGGATTCCCTGGTCTGATTTTTCAGGCAACCAGTTTTTGTCTCTCTTATTTCTCTTATTTCTTTTTTTCTCTTCAATCAGTGGCGCTGGAGCCTAGCTTGAACATGAATATAAGCTTGACCTGGTTTTAGTTGTTGTGGACTCTTGAACCTTCCAGGCAGCCAGCAGTGCACTGATCCCAGGGTTATCTCAACATTGTTTGACTTCTGATTGTTAACGATGTCCCAATCCCACGCTTTAGCTGCATTCACACTATGCACAGATACCAGACACCCGAGAACCAGACACAGGATTCGCATCATTTCTGCTCTAAAACTGTGGCAGAGAGTTAGTTCTGGTATTATTGTATGAATTAGGTAGAATCTAAGAATAGCCGTAAGTTTTTGCAAAATACAGTGTTGACCAAAAAAGACCGCCTGACCACTTTTCGAGTTTCCCGAATAATTTGAAATGGCCGCCATTCGGTCAACTTTCAGATGAATGAAGATTATTTTTATTTGTTAAGAGTTTGTTTTGGCTAAGTCCTAGCCTGCCAGCCTTCTGTAGCCTCGAGTTATGCTCTTCCGAAATGAACTGACCCGAATTTTCAGTAGTGTTGTTATGACTACTAGTCAAAGTCAAAGTCATAGTTAATGCTTTTGTGATATCGCAGTCAAACGGACAGGTAGTCAAAGTCAAAGTTTGACTACCTTCGTTACCATAAATACGTAGTCAAACGAAAACCATTAGTCTAACGGTTTGACTATGACTACATTTTGTTAAAAGCAGCAAGGTTTTCACCTGCCTTTTACCACTTATTTGCTGTTGGCAACAAAATATTTTGCAAACTTGTTACGTTTCAAAGAACTTTAGAACACCAAGACCAAACAACCTATTTTTAAAAAATTCTGAAGCAATAACAAATGTCAGTCAGTGAATCTCTCTGGTTGAAGCAAGATTTTCCGTGAGCGAGGGTAAAAATATGACATACAATGTACTCTAAGAACAGTAAAACACCTTTCTAGAAACGTTTTGCGCAACAAAGAAGAACATGAGATGAGAGAACTCAAGAATTCTCATGGTTTCACATGCAAAAGGCGTTTTGTTCTATTTTTTTCGGGTATTTTTCCGCAGCATCTTTTTCTCTTGTATCGAAAATTTCGACAGAAAAACCAATTATGCACTCAAGCGCTCATTTTTGTGGCTAATTATACAATTTATTTCGAAGTAAACGATTTACAGATGCAATCACAGCCATTTCAGGTTAACTGAACCTAACAAATCGCCCACAATGTCTATCGGCTATGTTTCAGAAAGTAGTCAAAGTAGTCAAACCAATGGTCGTAGTAGTCAAATGGTTTGACTACGATATAGTCAAATTTGACTACTCTGGTATTGTACTCAAACGGGCGGTAGTCATAGTCAAACGGAAATTTTGGTATTGTAACAACACTAATTTTCAGACCTCAAATTTGAACATAAATATCTCACGAACCCTTCATCGGATCTTTCCCAAATTTAGCAGGTTAAGCAATCTTTAAATGGACTTAAGATATTTTTGAAATAATACAGTCTGGCACTCAACGCCGTTTATGGTACCGGTGGTACCTGGGCTGGGAGACGCCCAGTTCGCCGCGACCGGTTCGCCGCGCCCAGTTTGCCGCGGCCGGTTTGCCGCGAGCCGGTTCGCCGCAGGGTTATTCCGCCGCGGACCGGTTCGCCGCAGGAAATAATTTTTAAATTCGGTTTAGCAAGCGTACATGTATTGTGGCACCTTAGTATATGAATTTTTTTAAAGGTTAGTCTTGTTAGTAACCGGTAAGACGTGGGAAGGTCAACAGACAACAGAGCCTAAGACGCCCACACGCTAACACCTGTGTAGCGAGTAACAGACAAGCCTAACGCTGCAAGGTGGAGCGACGTAGGGAAGCAGGACGTGCGCTCCCGCGCGGACGTGAGCAGGGGTCCAATCTTACCGCCACCGGGGCATCTCCGCATACCCTTCGGGGTCAATGTAGAGTGTACTATAAATACGGCCCCAGGCCAACCCTGGCTAGTCCCCAAATGGTAACACCTTTCGCGGGCACGCAGCTTGTTCCTGTTAGCTGCTATGTTTGTTGGCTTGTAGTGATGGGCTATGAGGCGCGCCCGACTCCTCATTGACAGATTAGACGGCCGCCTCAGACGACCACAGGTGGGTGAGAGGAGTGAGTGAGCGCTTAGAATGGCACACGCGCCACATGCTAGCCTACTTGCCATCGACTCCTCTTTGCGACAAACACTAGCCGCGCCAAGGGGGTGAACGTGTGCAGTCGCCTTGCTACACACGTACACAGCAGTCAGTGTCCTAACCACTTGACCAACTGTGTCGGCGAAGGCTTATTTTTTTAAAAACCTAACAGCACGACAGAGCCTTATGACAATTTTTGGCCTGACTTCATAATATTCCAGTCCCGACATGTTGTACATTATGTACTACACACTACCACATTCTCTTCACTTCGTATAATAAGCTACGTCTACGTAGTGCACACTAACACATTCACATACTAAGCTGCCACAGTACATGTACGCTTGCTAAACCGAATTTAAAAATTATTACCTGCGGCGAACCGGTCCGCGGCGGAATAACCCTGCGGCGAACTGGCTCGCGGCAAACCGGCCGCGGCAAACCGGGCGCGGCGAACCGGTCGCGGCGAACTGACCCCAACCCACCTGGGCTAGTGGCACCATACATACATAGTACCCTCACGTTCGGGGACTGTGGTGGTACCATACATTGTACATGTAACAGGTCATCCGCCGAAGGGCGAGGGGGGTTGGGGGGTCAGAGCCCAAATTTTGGGAGAGGGTTGGGCATAAAAAACGCTCAAAAATCGAAACAATCGCAATTTTTCGGCTAAAAATCGTCAAAAATCGCTAATTTGGGCTCTATTACAGCCAAACAGTGTTGTTTTAGAGGCGATTTTGGCAATTTTTGTGTCTGAAATTGAAAAAATCGCAGAAATTTGCGAAAACATTACTTGCCAGAAAAATTGGAGGTGTAGAAAAAATCGTCTCGGGGGGTGGGTGAGGTGGGGGCAGACCCCCTGTTACACGTATGGTGACACTATCCTATACCGGTACCATATATGGTGCCGGTGGTACCATAAACGGCGTTAAGTGCCTGACTGTATTAGACTTAAAACCAGTCTAAAAGGCATTTTGGGCATAAAATAGACACTTTTAGTACATTCATATTCGTTCGTTTGTTGTTGTAAGATTTTCTCTTCCTACTTCTCCGTATGTACCCACCTACTGTACCTACAGTACACCGCCTGAAAAGTACATTGGCTAAACTGTAGAGTTACAGTAACAAAGGAAGACTTACACGGGGTAGAACTGTACTACAGTAATCAGCCGAAGCGTGTATAGCACTGGTTGTTAGCGGCAGTTGTTAAGCTTTTATTTAGCTTCTGATGAAAGGTTATGCAAGTATAATGAGTGAGGAATTTTGGTTGAAATATGAGTCAGGGACTATGGCAGATAAGTTTTAGTCCAGAAACACTTAAACTTTTCCTTAGACTGTTCAACCAGTGTGAATACTCAGCTTTCTAGTGGAAAAGGCCCTTTCAAAAGATCAGTCGTAGCCGCTAGCTATCAGTTGGTAAATAATAAAATAGTTTAGTAATGTTAGTTAGTAATTCGGCATTTTGATCGGCTTATCGCACGCATTTTGCTGGCATTTATAAGATAAGTTACGTAATCCAAATTCACTTAGTACCGCATTTTTCCATATTAGCGCCCATGGGTTCGTAATAAGTTTTAGCAGTTTCAGTGACTCGAAATTTTATCTAAATAAACGCCCATTTGGAAAGTTATGAAATTTGCCCTGAGAGAGTTCTAGAGGTCAGCACAACACAATTTCTACAAAAACTGACTGTCTGAACTTCTTCGATTCCGATTTCCGGGGAGCCTTACGGCCTACAATCAGACTCCTCCTGGTCCATTTCGCTACCATACATGTACTAGGGGGGTTTGGGGGTTACCCCCCTGCTGGAAAGGCCAACCCCCCCCTCACCCCCCCGAGACAAGTTAAGGGACCCCCCCCCGACCCAAACATACAAGTACTAGTAGTGGCTCCAGTACTAACAAACTGGCTCAGAAATCGCTCAGAATGCCCTCTAAATGCGTTTTTGAAGGCTAAATTTTCAAAATTTTCTTGGCCTGGTCAGGCAGAAGCCCAACCAGGCCACTTTAAGCAACTAAAACTTGTAATTTCTGCTAATTTTAAGCTCGGAATGCCTTACCCAAAATTTAGGCATTTTCCGGTTGTAAGACCCGGTCTTATTGGTGGAAAACTCCGGTAACTTATTTCAAAGCTCAAGGATTTCAAGCGATTTTGAACGATTTGGGAACGAAATCCACGCCCAGTCAATAATGCGCCACCGTGTCGAGTGGATGGTCTGGGTTCAGCTTTATTCATATCATCGACTCTTCTTTCTACTGTGCAGCAGCTTAGCAGTCAGCGGTCTAAACCACTTGACCACCTGTGCTGCACCATTTTTAACACTCTACCCCGAGCGCGGATTTTCTACTTAGACCCCTAATCCAGTTTAGCACATAACGCCATTCGGAATATTCCACTACACTACACTACGCTACAACTACAACTACAACTACAACTACAACTACAACTACTACAACTACAACTACAACAACAACAACTACAACTACAACTACAACTACAACTACAACTACAACTACAACTACAACAACTACAGGGTGTGTCAAAAAAAAACAACCCAGCAGAGTTTTTGCTGTAGCAACCGCAAATCTCAACCGATTTCAATGAATCCTGCTTTAAATGAAAGATAAATAAATTCTTGAAAGACTGGTGAAGGCCCTATTAAGATACGATGCTTAGTTCCTGAGATATTTTCCTTCAAACTCAAAACAGAGATTTTGGCAGTGAACAAGAGCGATTCCGTTGCACTTCACAACAAAACGGATTCCTACTGCTGAGGGGCAACAAGACTTTTACAAATGAAGTAACCAAGCATGTGTGGCACCAGAAAAACCTCGTTATGTTAGCCCTGAGCAGTAGGAATCGGTATTATTATGAAGTGCAACAGAATAATAAAAATCGCTCTTGTTCATAGCCAAAATCTGTTTTGACTTTGAGTGCAAATATCTCAGGAACCAAGCATCATATCTTAATAAAACCTTCACCAAACTTTCAAGAATTAATATATCTTTCATATAAAATAGGACTCACTGAAATCGGTAGATATTTCGGCTGCTACAGTAAAAAAATCTGCTGGGTTGTTTTAATCTCTGTTGTGCACTGCCAAAATCTCTATTTTGATTTTGAAAGCAATTATCTCAGGAACTAAGCAACGCATCTTAATAAAAGCTACACCAGTCGTTCAAAAATTTATTTATCTTTCATTTAAAGCAGGATTCATTCAAATCGGTTGAGATTTGCGGTTGCTACAGCAAAAAATCTGCTGGGTTGTTTTTTTTTTGACGCACCCTGTACAACTACAACTACAACTACAACAACTACAACTACAACTACAACTACAACTACAACTACAACTACAACAACTACAACTACAACTACAACTACAACTACAACTACAACTACAACTACAACTACAACTACAACTACAACTACAACAACTACAACTACAACTACAACTACAACAACTACAACTACAACTACAACAACTACAACTACAACTGCAACTGCAACTGCAACTGCAACTGCAACTGCAACTGCAACTGCAACTACACTACACTACAGCCACCAGCGCAAATGTGCTAGTGTTTTATTCAGAAGAGATAAAGACCAAACAGCTAGCCAAATGAGACGAGTGAAGAGAAAAGAAAGTAAAATCAATTAGGATGGTCGTTTCTGAGAGTTGCAGGTGACCTTAAAGCTCTTCTCGAACAACTTCACGTCCAATGCCAACTTCTGGTGCAGGTCCAATGCCACTCTGGAGACCTGGTAAGCTTCGTACATCTTCATGTAGTAGATGGCCTCCACCAAGTCCCATTTGCACTCGTTCACTTCCTCCTCCAACTTGTCCAGTCTTTTCACCTCCTCTCCTCGCTTCCCACTCAACCATTTGTACATTCTGCTCATCATGTCAGTGCCGGGGTCGGGTAGCAGGGCGCCGCGCCAGGCTCCGGGATAGGAGGGTCGCAGAGGACCTGGCAGTGTGTGCAGAATGACGATTGGCATAGCTGGACCGCCCTGCTCTGCCATCTGTACCAGAGACTCAATTATGTGCAAGAGAGGCCGACCGGCCGGCTGAAAAGAGACACTTTACCTTAGGTCACAACACAACACAACTTACGTAAGTACGTTTGGCCATCAGTTGACTAGTACAAAACACAAACAGTGAAGTGTTGCTTGCATATTTGCATGCTTGGGCTCATGACTAACAATAAATTTTTCTAATACCATTCATTCTATTTCTGTTGAACTACATTGTACCTTTGCACAACAGCCAGTGACTGACCATAGCAGTCCCCCTGACTACAATAACAATACAGTGTACATGTACATAGAGTAGTGGTTACTGTTGTTCGGTATTGGATTTTGAGAATGTGTATACAGTATAGATCAAAAAAAATGTCCCATCGCTTTTTCGGCCTTCACTCAAACGTTTCATTCTCAGTCATTTCTTTACCGATTTGGCTCAAATTTTCAGCAAAAATTAACAACATGGTTGGCTAAATATTCTGCAAGTGTGGTGCCAAAATTCCGACTCATACTGGTTTTATGACCCGAAAACTAGGAATGAGGGTGGTTCACGCAAATTTAATTTTTTTCGGTAATACAAGTAGTACAGGCCTGAAACTTGGAACCAGCTGGAACTTTCTTCAAAGTTAGCTCATAACTAGCCAAACATAATCCACACTAATTGGTCAAAATCCAAGGGGTGTTGCGGGGGGGGGGGTTGGCCCCCTCAAATGTTTCCGGAAAAAAATTTTTGCTGCAAATTAATTGTAAAGTAGTCTATCTGATGCAATTTAATGAGCTGATTATGAATCTGAGCTCCGTTTGGCTAGGCTCGGCCTGGATCGGGAGATATGCAAGTCCAAAGTTCCGAAAATCAATGCCCCCTGGTGAGCATATCTTTTGATGGCTAGCCTAAACGGAGTCACGGGGCAGTTTTCTAGACCTATTTTAGCCTACTGAGTTCAAAACTAACTTCATTTTTTCGCTACGACCTCCCGATCGCGAGTTATGGCCAGTTGAAAATCACTACTACAAAAAAGTGCAATTTTGGTGGTGTGCAAAAAATCAATTTTTTTATCCAGGCCCAAAATTTTATTTCTGACCAGTTCACCGTATGTACCGGATGTACTTTTGCCCACTGATTCCAAAAATGACTTCAGTTTTGCTCTAGGAGGTCTGCTTCCCGAGATATGGCCGTTCAAAGTTTCGCGGCAAATCAGGATCTCCAGATATTGGCTATCACACCCTTCTGCCCAAAGCCCCATTCGCTTGTTCTAGAAAGAAATGCAGTGGCGCAAATCCATCTCGGAGTAAACTTGACCGTTGGGTTCACAGTGCTTACAGTGCTGATGAAGGTTCGAGTTCATTGTTAGGTTTTCATTTCAACGAAGACAATCCCTACTTTCTAATCGGTCCGCGTTGCCTGAAACCAGATCTCATCCTCAATCACCGAACTGCAAAGGTGTTCAGTGCCAAGTTGGTGAGGAAGTCCAAACAAAATCCAACTGTCTATGCTGAATGATACCGGAAAGAACAGCAAAAATCGCCTCCAAGAGCCTACAAGATCGATCGCCCGACACCTGGTCTGGTCGAGAGAACAGCTGTTATGGCCCAAACACAGTTTTGGAATTGGTTGAGACAACTGCTAAGTAGCAACCTGAAGATCTGGATTCCGAGTCAGATGTGTTTGAGGAACATGCGCGATGCACAACGTTCACTCAGACGAGGCAAAGGGCTAGGGAGTTGCACAACGACTTGGTGGACGCTGATCTAGAGCTGTCAGACCTCCTGTATGAGCAGTATGGTGACTGTCTCTATGGGCCTAGCATGAAAACACTTGAAGCACGAGAAATGTGTGGCAGACCATGTGGCAAAGATGAAGTGGCAAATTTCTGTGGAAAAAATGTTTGCACTTTGGAGACCCTATGCCTACAGCAGAACGATGCAGAGTACAGTGACTGCAACTAGTTGTGGCTATGGCGCAAAACGCAGTTTTTGGGAATTGGTAGAGATGACTAAAACAGAGGAACTTGAAGGTTATTATGCTTTTTTCATCTCTACTCATAACAGGCAAGTCTTCAGACAGCTTGTGGGTGGATTCATTGTGCTTTTCTTTGAATTTTGTTCCACTCATAACAGGCAAGTCTTCGAACAGCTTGTGGGGTGGATTTATTGTGCTTATCATTGAACTCCATCTCCTGCTCGTAACAGGCAAGTCTTTTTGGACAGCTTGTGGGGCGGATTTGGTAGGTCAGACAGAAATAAACTTTGCAAGATAAGGTGGAACAGCAAAGGCGAGCTGAAAATAACACAAAGCATGAAAATCTATCTAACATGACAGCCTTACAAAGACCACACGCGGTACTAATGGAGACAGCCCGCTAGCAGGTCATAGCCGATTTAGGTATGAATTTGCTGCTTGAAGTTGAACGGTCATATCTCTTGAAGGAGATGTCATACAGTAAAAAATGGGTCATTTTCGGATGTAGCGAAGAAATCTACATCTAGTAGAACAGAGCCAAAGCAATAATAGCGGCTCTAATCGACGCAGTCCATTTTGAAGCTCAAAACAGAGTGAGAGCTGTAAGTGCAGATTTGCCGCGAAACTTTGAACGGCCATATCTCGGGAAGCAGACCTCCTAGAGCAAAACTGAAGTCATTTTTGGAATCAGTGGGCAAAAGTACATCCGGTGAACTGGTCAGAAATAAAATTTTGGGCCTGGATAAAAAAATGATTTTTTGCACACCACCAAAATTGCACTCTTTTGTAGTAGTGATTTTCAACTGGCCATAACTCGCGATCGGGAGGTCGCAGCGAAAAATGAAGTTAGTTTTGAACTCAGTAGGCTAAAATAGGTCTAGAAAACTGCCCCGTGACTCCGTTTAGGCTAGCCATCAAAAGATATGCTCACCAGGGGGCATTGATTTTCGGAATTTTGGACTTGCATATCTCCCGATCCAGGCCGAGCCTAGCCAAACGGAGCTCAGATTCGTAATCAGCTCATTAAATTGCATCAGATAGACTACTTTAAAATTAATTTGCAGCAAAAAAATTTTTTCCGGAAACCTTTGAGGGGGCCAAACCCCCCCCCCGCAACACCCCTTGGATTTTGACCAATTTGTGTGGATTATGTTTGGCCAGTTATGAGCTAACTTTGAAGAAAGTTCCAGGTGGCCCACGCTTCTGTGGCCGGAGTTATGGGCGAATATTTGCAAAAAATGGTGGTACATTTCGGAAAATAACTGGCTAACCAGGTATGATACGGAAAAAGTTGAGTGGGGGATTTAAAGTATTTTGAAATAGCTATCGATTGGTGCGCATGGGAAAGCTGTCGGTTTAGAAATGCGCAAACGGCACACGTTTGAATTTGGGTCGTTAGAGATCCAAAAATTGGCCAAAAAACGGCTGGCGAGCCAACTTTGAGGGGGTGTAGCTCCGGTTCTAGGGGGGTGTTTTTCTTCTAATATGCGCCGAAGGTCATCGTTCGTGGTCTAGTTTATGCTCATAAAATTTTAGCCGGATCGGTGAGATGAACCCCCTTGCCCCCCATAAGCTGACTTTCTCGCGAAATGCATGTTAAATATCAGGTTCATTTATTTGTCGAACTTCCTGCTACAATCTACTGTAGCGTATATTTGTTGATGTGTGTATAGACTGTTGTACTACAGCTGTCTTCGCTCTACTTCTTGCATGCTCTAATGGTGTTGATGCGGTAACAGCAACCGACTAAGAGCGAACCCAGTTAAGGATTTACTTTAGTGAGTTAGAGAAACGAACAACGAGGAGAGGTATTAAAACACAACCACACACAATACAAACAGTAGTAGAACGGAACACCTTTCTTTATTCTGTCAGACTTTCGAACACCTCCTTCCACTTGGTTTTGACTCCCGTCTTCTCCAAGCGTTTCTGTTTCTTCCTCACTGTCATAAGTTTCAGAATAAGATTCACTTGGGAGTCTTCTATCTTTGTGCAAATCAAAATTTTGCTCATCAAACTGCACATTTCGACTGATCAAGACCTGCCGCTTATTGGCATCATAGAACCGATAACCTTTCTGTCGTTCAGCGTATCCAATGAAGCGAACTTTGTCAGCTTTTCCAGACAATTTATCCTTTGTGTCTTCTTTTCTTATGTAGGCAATACAGCCCCATGTCCGAAGATGACTGACATTTGGTACACGTCCATACCATGCTTCATATGGAGTGATTCTGGTTGCATTCGTAGGCAGTCTGTTTCGCACATAAATTGCAGCAGTTAGAGATTCTGCCCACAATGTCTTCGGTTGCTTTGCTTTCTCCAATTGGGCACGAGCAATCTCCATCAATGTTCGATTCATCCTTTCAGCAACACCATTTTGCTGGGGTGCATAGGGCACAGTCTTTTGATGACGAATACCATTCTTCTTCAGAAACTTTTCGAATTCGACACTGCAGAACTCTCCACCGTTATCAGTCCTAAGTGCTCCAATTTCTCTTCTACAGAAGTTCTTGGCCATGCTTCGCCAGTCTTTAAATGCTTCAAAAGCTTCATCCTGGGTCCTCAGAAAACCAAGCCAGCACATTCTGGTGTAGTCGTCAGTGAAGGTGATAAAGTACCGCTTCCCACTAGGCGACGCTACAGACATTGGTCCACAAATGTCAGAGTGCACAAGTTCCAGTGGCTCCTTGGCCTTCGGTCCGCTCAGTATAGGAAATGTTGCCATTCGAAGCTTGCCTTGAACACAGCTTTCACAGAAAGGCATTTCGCCTTTGACCGATTTCGACACTCCAACAATTTGACCTTTGCTGACAGCTTCTTGAAGTTTTCTTATTCCACAATGACCCAGGCGATCATGCCACAACTTGAGTGTGTCATTGTAAGTGTTTGCTGTGTGTGACTGTATAGGCATGTGTGGCTGCACAGAACATTTGAGTAGATACATACCGTTTGAGGCATAGCCACGTGCAATCAAATGATTACCACCATTTCTTGTGCCCACTACATCACAACCTTTCTCATAAAACATGACTTTGTGCCCATTCTTGGTTAGTGCTGATATCGAAATTATATTTGCAGACAGGTCAGGCGAATACAACACATTCGACATAGAGCAATCTTGTAATTTGCCATTGGCGAGCGTCATGAATTTAACTTGACCAATACCAATTGCTTTACAGGTATGACCCTCACCCAAGATAATCGAATGATGCTTGGACAAATCACTATACTGTGAAAACAGATCAGCATCTTTTACCATATGACTGGTACATCCTGTGTCCATGAGAAAAATTCGTCCTGATTGATTCTTCACGGCATTGCAATGGTCGGCCATTGTTCCAACCGAGTGAAACGTAGTACAGTTCCAGCTGTCTTTGGTCTGTGAGCTGAAGCGTTCACTCTATGGTTTGAAGCAGTCGCCTAGATGTTGGAACAAGAAACTCACCCAGTATCTGTTGGATCTTGGATTTAACCAGTGTCGCTCGGACCCTTGTCTCTTTGTTAAATTTGACCCCTTCACGATTTTGACCATGTATGTAGATGACTTGGTTCTGATGACTGAAACGGAAGAAGGCATGGTCAAACTGAAGAAGTGGTTGTCTATGAAATTCAAAATGAAGGATATGGGCCCCATTCATCACTTATTGGGTATTCGACTCAGAAGAACAAGTGAAGGTTTGTGGCTGATTCAAGATCAGTACATCAAAAAATTGTTGATGAAATATGGACTAATAGAAGCCAAGGAAAGTTCTATTCCAGCATGTCCAACGACAGTTCTCAGAAAGACAGATGAATCAAAAGGTGTTGACAAGACGATGTACCAGTCGATGGTTGGCAGTTTGCTATATTTGGCTTTAGCTACACGCCCAGACATTCAGTATGCAGTTAGCAATGTGACGAGATTCAGCACTGATCCTAAGATGAGTCACCTGACTGCTGTTAAGAAGATTTTCCAGTACCTCAAGTCCACGGTCAATCTCGGACTACTGTATAAACCAATGGAGTCATCAGTTGTTGGATTTGCGGATTCTGATTTGGCTGGAAACTATGATGACAGAAAATCACGTTCTGGTTATGTATTTCTGAATGGTGAAGCTGCGATCAGCTGGTATTCTGGAAAGCAAGGCTCAGTCAGCTGCTCAACAGCAAATGCAGAGTATTTGGCTTTAGGAACAGCTGTACGAGAAGGATTATTTTTGAAACAACTCTACAAAGAAATTGGAGTCGATGTTGGAACAATGCGAATCTATGAAGACAATCAAGCTGCCATTGCCATTGCAAAGAATCCCGTGTTTCACTGTAAGCAAAAGCATATCGATATCCAGTATCACTTCATTCGAGATGAAATAGAGAAGAAGCAGATTGAAGTGGTTTACTGTGAAACAGAGAAAATGGTAGCTGATATTTTTACGAAAGCTCTTTCTCGAGAACGATTCAGGAAACTGCGACAACAACTCGGACTACAACTTATGTCAGTAGAGTCTATGCAGTCTTGAAGTGGATGGGAGAATTGTGAGATGCACTTCAATACCGCATTATTATTGTTACTGTTGTTGTTCAGTGTTCCGTTCTACTACTGTTTGTATTGTGTGTGGTTGTGTTTTAATACCTCTCCTCGTTGTTCGTTTCTCTAACTCACTAAAGTAAATACTTAACTGGGTTCGCTCTTAGTCGGTTGCTGTTACCGCATCAACAAAGGGCGGCTCCAGCCAGCCCGCTGACCTCTTCTTTCTCTGTCTCCCTCTAAAAGAGAAAGGAGAAAGGTGTCTCCTCTTCTTTCTCTTTTTCTTTCCTTCACAGGTGTTTCTCATCTATGGCCTTTAAAAGGGCCACGCTGTCCTCTTTCGCTAGAGTCTGGCTTGTATGTAGCGCTCTGCGCGGCATAAACAATCTACCGAATCGGAGTGCTACACTACAATGTATGTTGATTAACAACAGATTCAGTGCTTTGATTCTAGAAGGTGCAGATTTCTTAACTATGGGAATTTCACTCATGTTTTTGAAATTCCCCCATTTTAGTGCCCTTTGAGCTACAGGGTTGCCGCTTAGTATGTTATGCCCAATGGTAACACCAATCATTCCTGCAAGTTTCAGGCCTGTACTCCTTGCATTACCGAAAAAAATAAATTTGCGTGGACCACCCTCATTCCTAGTTTTCGGGTCATAAAACCGGTATGAGTCGGAATTTTGGCACTAAACTTGTAGAACATTTAGCCAACCATGTTGTTAATTTTTGCTCAAAATTTGAGCCAAATCGGTAAAGAAGTGACTGAGAACGAAACGTTTGAGTGAAGGCCGAAAAAGCGATGGGACATTTTTTTTTTATCTATACTGTATTTATGAAGGTGTGACCGAAACGTGCAAATTGAGGGCCCATAATTCCGGCTACTGTTGTTTGTGTATACAGATACACTACACATTTACCATACACAAAAATAAGCATTGTGTTTTCAATGTGTAACACATACACATACGCATACACATACACTTCGAAAATTCCGATACACATTACCATACACAAGCAGTACTCAAAATGTGTATATTTGTGTATGTTCATTTGATCAGCAAAAGTCGATAAAATTTCGAACAGAAACGTAAAATTTCTATGTTTTTGCTGCAGTAATAAACAGTACATATCCTCATAAAGCCTTCAAATGGCCTAAGTAACTCGATTTCAAAGCTATCCAAGGTTTCAAGCAGCAAACATTGAGAGATTTGATTTTCCTAGCATTTCTGACTGAAAATCTACCAAAAAATTTGCATTTTCAGTATAATACACATTACACAAATATACACAAAAATACACATTGTTTTGTTGAATGTGTATACACAAATTACCATACACATTTGAAGGTAAATGTGTATACACATACACATACACATACACAAACGGAAAATCCAATACCAAACAACAGTAATTCCCGGCTCTAGAGCAGCTAGAAAAAATCGGAACTTTTTCAGTTTTTTTCAACGTCTTCAATCGCTGAAAATTGCAGATCTGTACTGCAACAATTGTATTTTGAAATTTCAGCTGTACATCGTTGTTCCTGCTAATGTTTGATTTTTTGGCGCACCGGCTCTTAAAGTTCTGTTTTAGTGCAAGTCCAACTGACAGGACGTTGCTGCTAGAATGGATGCAAGCAATAGTTTAATACTACACTTTTTGATTAACCAAATTATCAGTTAGAAGCTGTCACATTTGTGTCTGGAGCCGGTGTCTCCTTCCACTTCGTCTTTACTCAGAACCACCCTGAAGGCAAAACCGTCTTTACCGATCAGCCAGTAAGTGGTCATGTTGCCTTTGCCCTGAAAACATCTATACAGTAATTAATTAATTAATTGTCAACTTATTTTAGTAAACGCAACATTTGTAGTTTCCAACATAGGCGTGTGCAATTTTGTTAAAAACTGATACATGTAGGCTGACTGATAAAAGAGGCCTTCTCTTCTCACCTTAACCGACATCATTCCCCGCTGTACACAGTGAAACTGCGGGTGGTTCAATTTGAGGTGGAGTCTGGTTGCCGGACTCAGCTGAATTCTGTCAGCTGAAATTTGATTAATATAGGAAGGGAGAATAAATAAACTGATAGGTATGTACATGTACCTAAGCCATTGGACTCCATCCTAGCTGCTGTGTTAACAGAGTCTCCAAACAGACAGTACCGAGGCATCTTCGTACCCACTACGCCTGCAGCACACGCTCCTAAATCAATACACACTGTATGTACAGTATGACACGCATGTACTGTACACTTGGTACCTACAAACTACTGTTATTCTACTATTAGGGATGCGCTAGGGCCGAAATTTTCGGCCCGGCCCGGCCCGTTTCCCAAATTTTGCGGCCCGGCCCGGCCCGGCCCGTTTGCCACTCGGCCCGGCCCGGCCCGGCCCGGCCCGGCCCGGCCCATTTTTAAAAAAGTTGCCAGAATTCACCCCAGGACTGTTGGGTCGGTTTTTTCCTCGTTTTTTTTCCGAAAAAAACTTAAATGCGGAAAAAAACTCAAGCAAGTTTTTAAAGGAAATAGGCACAATAACTGATTAAATTCGCTTCAAATGCTTTGAATTTACGTTAATAGAAGTTTTACCAGCATTTTCCTGGCTTAACAGCTGTTTATGGCAAAAAACACTGGTACCATTTTGTACATAGTCTTGAATTTGTGCAACCTTTCAAAATTTTCGGGCCACTATGCTAAACTGGTCGGCCCGGCCCGGCCCGGCCCGGCGGGCCGAAAAGTGTGCCCGGCCCGGCCCGCCGCATCTCTATCTACTATACTTTAGTAAAACAAAAACTAGATATACTGATGACAAAACTAACGCATAAAACATACACATACGCAGCCAAAAGTTTGTGCATTTTCCTTGCTTGCTTCTTTTCTACTCTGATTGACTTTACAAGCATCTAACTCAGATCTAAAAATCAGAAAAGGCTATACGTAGCTTTCAACTGATTAAGTAGAACCATTTCATTAATAATGATTTGCGTCCATCCACTCCGAGAAAAAGAAATCGCTGTTGTAGTATGTCGAAAAAAGACGATACAGACGAGTCTGTGTGTTTACGCAAACTTTTAATTGTATAGCAGCCAGGGATGAGATGAGGGGGGAACGGCGTTAAAAAAGGAGGACGCCTACCGCTCAAATCGTGTGATACATTTTCTTTACAGGCGCAAGAAATACCATGTATTTTTAGAAGAAACTCGTTTTAGGAGGGACGATCACTAGTGGCTGAGTAACAAACAAAATGAAATGTAATTATTGTATACTTCCCTCAATTTGTTTTAGCTTTCTTGCGTAATCTTCGCTCTCAATAATCGTGATGCGACGATGAGCGGCCACGAGCGGCCAAAATCGGGTTCGATTGCAATACGGCGCCTGAGAGTTTTCCGGGAGGGTGACCGAAATTCGGTCGCCCTCCCGAAATTTTGTTGCTGCGCATGGCCACGATCTGCCAGCGGCCGGCCGCGCAGTGGAACATTCTTCCCTTATACATTCTTGTTTTTACTAACTTAGTTTTGCTGAATTCCAGGCAAATTCTTCATCAAGTGTGGGATCACTTTTGTCCGTCGACTTCACGCCGTTTTGTCTCCAAAGTTCTTGAGAACCTCGCATCACGATCAAATTTAGCAACTATTTAGCACCAACATTAATTATTCATAAGATCTTCTCATCATTGATAAGCTGAATTGCCCCTAATGATTAGTAAAATCGTAGTAAAATTAGTAAAACTATTAATAAAACAAAAAATAGTAAAATCGAAGCTGCTTGGTAGTAAAACAAAAATAAAAATTAAATTAAAGAGCTGAATTTGTAGAAAGTTTAGAAAAAAATAAAAATCCACTAGTAAATTAACAGAACCTACAAATCCACTTATAAATGGCAACGCGTGGTGTCTGTCTGTCTGTCTGTTTGTACGGAACGTTCGTTTTTAAGCTTTAAGAGCGATTTTTTCTGGTATTTTCGGCGATTTTCTCGATCTTTTCGCAATGAGAGGCTGACACAATTTTGGGACTGCTATTTAGAATCGGAATTCCGTTAATATCTAATTATTAAATTAATGATTTCTTTCAAATCAACTTTGGGCAGTTTCTGCGAAGCACCGCTGTGCGGCGCGCATGCATGGCAGTTGGCGACGTGGATAACCCGTTCGGCAGGTGTATCAATGTATCATATTCAGTGTTGAGGCAGGGCAGCGTACAATTCAATGGTTTTTACCCAAGAGGTGAAGCACTGTTACCCACACGCTACCACAGCATTATACTTTTTGGGCCAGGGTCCCCTGTGGGGTATACTTGGCAGGCACAGTGGATCGCCTGGAGTATGCACCGCTGTGCGGCGCGCATGCATGGCAGTTGGCGATGTGGATAACCAGTTCGGCAGGTGTATCAATGTATCATATTCAGTGTTGACACAGGGCAGTGTACAATTCAATGGTTTTTACCCAAGAGTAACTTGTTGTGAAGCACTGTTACCCACACGCTACCACAGCATTATACTTTTTGGGCCAGGGTCCCCTGTGGGGTATACTTGGCAGGCACAGTGGATCGCCTGGAGTATGCACCGCTGTGCGGCGCGCATGCATGGCAGTTGGCGATGTGGATAACCAGTTCGGCAGGTGTATCATATTCAGTGTTGACACAGGGCAGTGTACAATTCAATGGTTTTTACCCAAGAGTAACTTGTTGTGAAGCACTGTTACCCACACGCTACCACAGCATTATACTTTTTGGGCCAGGGTCCCCTGTGGGGTATACTTGGCAGGCACAGTGGATCGCCTGGAGTATGAGAGGTTGCTCGCGCCAAAGATCCCCATCAACACCTCAGGCAACAGTGCAACACTGAGCTGCAGAGTTCGTTTTGCTCCTACACGCCTTTTTTAAGGCTTCTGTGACTGGAGCTGATTCGATGGCGCTCGAGAGCACTGCAGAGCAACTGCAAGAACAAGGACATGTACAAGATGAACAAGATGCCTCTGAGAATGCGATCTCAAGCATAAAGGAGAGAACACTGTACATCAATACAGCTAGAAGCAGCATCGATGGTCTGTCCATCGCGGCTGTTGCACAGTCTATTGGACTAGAAAACACTCCTGACCTGCACCCTCAGTTTCTTTACAGAGTGCGTAATGCACTGAAACTGAGCTATGCCAGCAAGGCAGCTAGAGACACTGTACTAGAGAAACAATTGTGCATCAATGAACAACTCTTTCAACCTGAACTGCCCTTTGAACTTTGCTCAACGAAAACACTGGTGCTCTGCCTGTATGGCATCCCAGTGTATGAGACTGAGGTCAACATAGCTGACTGGCTAAAGGAGAAGGGAGTCAAGCCTGCTGGAGAGTTTCGCTGGCTGAGTTATCCCAACACAACGATTTGCACCACAGGCAGATCAGTGCAAGCAGAGGCCCCCAGAGAACTAGAAATACCAGGGTTCGCCTGGTATCAGTCAACAATGGTCAAAAGGAGAAAGATAAACAAACATCTGGTACTGGGGCATGCAATGATGGTGCAAGAAGTGCTTCCAGAAGGGGCACGATAGCCAACACTGCCCACCTCCAGAGGCAGAGACCACTGACGATGTGGTCACAGTTATGATCGATGAAGTCCCTGAACAAGAGGCCACAGAGCAGGTGGTGGAGCACACAGAAACTCAAAGGCTACCGAAAGGAAGCTACAGCAAAGTAGCTAGGAGTACAGCAGTGACGCTGCCTCCAGAAAAGCAACAGCTTAAGGACCGTTTGCACACAGAGTATGGTGCCAATGTGACCCAGTGTGGTGCACTTTTTATCTAGGTAACTAGGTAACTAGGTACACCTAGTATTACCTAGTTAATATTCGGGAAAAGTACCTAGATTTACTTTACCTAGTTGTTGGTTACTCTATTTTACCTAGTTTTACTTTACCTAGTTTTAAATCTACATAACTAGGTACTTCTAGGTAAAACAAGTTTACCTAGTTTGATATTTTCAGTTTTAAGTGGCTTTTTCAGTCAGTAAATCTTCAAATTTCCGGCTTTCCCAAAATTACAGTGGCCCAGAGAATGAATTTCTGACTTCTTTGATCAAAAATACAAATATTTACTTTGAAATGTGTCAAATTTCGTAAATTTTAACTCCACTAACTTCATCATTGTTCTATTGAACCACAAATAACATTTTGACTTGATTTCGAGCGTTTTACGTTTACCTAGTATTACCTAGTTTTTCTGGGTTTTACCTAGTATTACTTTACCTAGTTTCTTAGCTGAGAACTCTACCTAGTATTACTTTACCTAGTTTTTTAGGTGACAACTTTACCTAGTATTACTTTACCTAGTTTGAAATTTTCAAAATGCACCACACTGATGTGACCATCTTCTTCACTAAGAAATTCGTCTTCTCCAACCACCATCCTTGCAAGTTTACTGTTGATGGAGAGACTTACAGCTCCACTGAACAGTACCTCTTTGTGCAAAAGGCTAGAAAGTGTGGCACCCAGAAAGTGGTTAGACAGATGAAAGAAACAGAAGATGCAGCTGCTGTAAAGAGACTAGGGGAGCAGATTCGTTGGCCACACAACACTCAGCACTGGTACGAGTTTGCTGAAAAGCAGCTAGAGGAGGCCAATGAAACAAAGTATCGGCAGAATCCAGAACTGCATGACGAACAACATCAGCTGTTCACGACCTGTGGTACCAGGCTTGTAGAAGCTTGCTCAGACCAGCTCTGGGGTAGCGGCTTTAGACTTGGAGACCCCAAGAACAACATTCCAGAACAGTGGACTGGTCTCAACGTTTTCGGTGACCTGCTCACTCACCTATGGAGGAGACTGATGACTGACTATCCAGCTGAGGCGAAAGCTGCTAGAGATGCTAAGAAAGGAGGCATGAAGCGAGGGCTTACAGAAGAAGATAGTAGTAGTTCTGTGTCTAAACTGTCAAAACACTAATGGAAGTGCTTACTGTGGCCACTCTTAATGTAGCTGGACTACGTAGGAACCCAAAAACATTTATAAGTGGATGTATCACATTACATACGCCTGTATCACAATCAACTTTCTTATGCGCGCGAAGCGCGCAATGGCGTCTAGTTCTAATAAAAGCAATACTCTGTATTATTACTGTTCTATTCGTGAATGCTTTGGAGTAGGTCTTTACTACATTAGGAATGTTACAAAGTTGAGTTAGAAAATACGGGTTTTTAATAATGATGATAAATACTTACTTGGAAAAAAATCGATTATACTAGCATTAGAAATCAGTTTTGATCGACTTTGAGGGCAAATAATATCTCAGAAATAAACAGAGTATGTATCTAGACAAAATCTGTATTCCAGAATGTGTTTGGTTGGAAAGATTGACTGAAATCGGTAGAGATTTACCGTTGCTTACAACCATACATGTAACAGCTCGGGCCGACCTGGGGGGAGGGGGGTTTTTCCTCAGATGGGGGGTTGAGGGGGGTTTCGTCCAGAGGTGGGGTCCAAATTTCAAAAAGCTCCAGAACGCCTGGAAATGCGTTTTTAGCACGTTTTTTTTTCAGTAAGGATGCTAAAAATCGCAATTTTAAGCTGCCAAATAGCTTTTTAGAGCTAAAAACAAGCAAAAAATGACAAAAAGGGCTTCCAAAAACACCGATTTCTCTTAAATATCAGCAGTGGAAGGAAACGCCAAATTCGGTTTCCAAAGGCTTTTCAAGTGAATTTTAGGCTAAAAATTTGTGATTTCTGACCCAGTTTGTTAATACTGGAGCCACCAATAGTTCTTGTATTTTTTGGTCGGGGGGGGGTCCCTTAACCTGTCTCGGGGGGGGGGGGGGGGGTGGAGGGGGGGGGGGCCTTTCCAGCTGGGGGGAGTAACCCCCCCAAACCCACCCCTAGTACATGTATGCTTACAACAGTGTAAATTTTGTTTTTGACAGAGCCTGTATACTTGGGCTGTTGATACAGTACTATTGTATGTAAAATACAGTACCTACCGGTGTGCACTCCAATCCTCATATGAACGCATTGGTCGGGCATGTGAGGAATGGAAAATTGCTGCAGTTCTCGCATTATGTCCAAGGCCATGGTACAGATTTCGCTGCTGTGTTTAGTTTTGTTCCTTTCCGGTACACCCGACACCACCTATGAAAGGCAAAACAGTTATTTGTTTATTTATGTGCGGCAAGAGTTGTCTAAATCACCATATAAGCATCGCCTATCGTCTCTACTTTGTAGCAATCGTAATCGTCCAAGATTTCGTCAAAGTATTTGTACAGGTGATTTAGAAGAGCCACTATCTAAAACGTACAGTATACAACAGTACACGTATACAATAGGGACTAGCGCACCCTCTGAGACGATTTTTGTACTCTCCCTTCGATTTTTTAGCCATATTTTACAATTTCTAAACCGAAAATTACTAAAACTACATGTAAAGCAGTCATTTTCAGTTTCATTTATTACAGATTAGCGTTTTCAGCGATTTTAAAGAGCTTTTTTAACTGGGTTAGTTTTCTAAATGGAGATTTGGATAAATAGCATCCAAAAAGAACAAAAAACGTCATGCTGCGTCGTAATACGCTATACGTGCAGCCAGTCTTAGTAAGGTTTCAAACCGACCATTTATGTAAAGGAATTCTTACACTTTATTGCAAAGAAAACTCTCCCGTTTTCTGGACATTTTAGGCGGTATAGCATAGCGGTGTAATGGTGGGGAAAATCTACACCAATTCCAAATCGCACCCGTTTCAGCTATTGTACTAAAAAGCAGTAATGGCATACTATTGTACTTTAGTATTGTTTAGCGACTACACTTGCAATTTTACGCAAGAATATAACGTAAATTCCATGAAAAATCACACTTTTTACAGTTCTTAGGGTAGGGGCTTTTGGTAGGGGTTTTTTGAAAATGGTAGCGGGACCGAGAAGTAGGGGGATTTGATCTGAAAGAAAACTAGGAGGATAGGGCATGAAATACTTGGCAACACTGAAATGAGATAAGTGGTAGGTAATCGTCTAAAGCTTTATGAAAGCTGCGTGCGAACCTATGTACTTTGTACAGGGTGTCCCGAAAAAAAAAGGTGATAACATTTCTTTTTGCTAAAATTTCCGCAAATTTTGACCAAATTAGCTCAAATTTGAAACATAGGTGCCAAAATAGGGGAGCTTTTGTGTGGTAAAATTTGGTGGACCAGGCTAGATGTAATCCTGTTTAAATTCACGATTACGTGAAATTTGTAAATTTCAATTATTGTAAAATTCGAAACTTTTCTTTTTACTGTCATTTGAGCAAATATTCATCAAATGAACTGAAATTTGCAGAAACGCTTCAGAACTGTAGAATATTTTATGTGTTAAAATTTTATGAATTGAGAATGTTATGATTTTGATCGTACGGTAAAATATGGATCTGTTTTTTCGAATCTGCTCATTCAAAGAAGCAGACGTTTAGGAATTCCTGAATTTCTTACGATAGCATCAATCTCAATGCATGAAATTTTAACACATAAAATATCCCACATTTCTGAAGCGTTTCTGTAAATGTCAGGTCATTTGACGAACATTTGCTCAAATGACAGTAAAAAGAAAAGTTTCCAATTTTACAGGAATTGAAATTAAGAAATTTCACATATTCGTGAATTTCGGGTCATCTGACGAACATTTGCGGAAATGACAGTAACAAGAAATGTTATCATAGTACCCCGTACTTTGGTTTGGTAGAATTATTCCGGAGCTATGGTAAACTACTGTACGCCCCCCCCGCGCGCCAGCCAAGGAATAATTCTGCAAATTTGACTCGAAATTGCAGCTCTTCCTGGCTGATTCTTTTCCGGGCGGCCTATTTTGTACTGGTTAGATACTGTACACTAGGCTAAGTAAGTACCGTTCCCCTAGAATATATGGTACTGTAACCGTTTACAGACAGTATATAACGTTCTTAGGTGTCTGACCTCGAAAGGACTGCTGGTTGTGCAGAGTTTAGTGAAGCCCTTGATATCACTGAAGAAGATGGTGGCTTCGTCGAAACTCTCAGGTTCAACTGGCTGGCTCTGCAGTAGTTTCTCTGCCACCGACTGTAGTAAAACCTTGTGCAATAGGTAGCTCGCCGCACCCGTGCAAGAAAATATACGTTTTTCCTTTCGCTAATCGATTTGCTATCGACGAAAATTCACAATTTTTTACGTATTTTTTCAAACTTTCAAGGCTTGTTGCATAACCTAATCTTTGTTTGCACAGTAGAATTGCTATATGAGGCGCGAAGACTATAGAAGTAGGAACTATATCTACTACTATTAGCTATATTTTGATTGACGTTTTCTGCATCAGTCTGATGAACTGTGAGGAAAAGGGCTAAAATTTGAACAGATCTTCACTTTCCAATTTGGCCAGACTTTGCAATTAAAGCCACATCCTCTAGTCACATAGTGTGCATATTTTAAGGCTTTCCATGCATGCTAATTAGCAAAAAAAATTATGTGAAATAACACAAAACACGATTAAAATTCCGAAAAATCTTCTATATTATCTTATAACTCATCAATCAGCACTGAAAAAGGATTCTAGTAGCTAAAAGCCATATCAGGTAAACATTTTCAGATAAATTGTAGATTTCTGAATTTTGAAGGTTTTACCGAGTTTACTGAATTGTTTACTGAGTACTTACCGGGTTTTCTTTGAAAAACCCAGTACTTACTCATACTTACTGAATTTAAAAAAATCTGGCTTTACTTACTGAATACTTACCGAGTTTTTGAAATTTGAGCTAGGCACAACACTGATCAGAATGGCCTTTGAAGAGATTATGGTCGAGATGCGGCAGAAGACTATGCTGGAGTACCGACTGAGGCTGGAGAAAGTGATCGAAAAAAGTGGCGGCCACGTGGAGACGCATAACTAGCGACCAGAGTGAAGGATTAATTTTAAATTTTAACTGTAAAAATTTGAAGTGCTAAGACATTTGTATGTAAAATTTTAATAAAATCGATTTGACTGGAAAAAAGTTATGGTTATTTGAAACCGGGAATAGATAAATGGCCCACCCTATATGCTAATGGCGCACTTTATCACGACGCTCTGCCGCGCGATTTAGATTTTTGCAGACTGACAATCGATTGCACAAAAATCTAAATCGCGTGATAAAGTGCCAGCACCGCCGGGCAGACGCGTAAATCGGTCTTTAGGCTTACAGACTAGGTGCAAGCAGAAACAGAAAGAGTAGTGATTACTGTGAAACATTGGCGAAGTAGGTGATGGCAGTGAGAACGTCCGGAGATTGGTGGCCGCGCATCAGTCGGTGGTCCAAATTGTGCAGCTCTTCCAGTAACAGTTGGTTCTGTAGGTAGAGATCTGTTTTGTAGTCGCCCACCTCTGGTATCAACTGTGCGATCGATCTGATTATTGTGGATGCTTGACAGTTCGCCTCTATAGTACAAACGTGCAGAACACTGCTTCAAAGTACATATATGTACCATAGTTCTGAGCAGTGTTGCCAGGTGCTAGGCAGTCCATTATACTACCACCAGCTCAAAATTATACTACTTTATACTACAATTTTCGAAAATATACTACATTTTCATACTACGCTGTAAAACCGTCAGATCGAAGATTTGAAGCATAGAAAAGTGTTATACAGTATAGATAAAAAAAATGTCCCATCGCTTTTTCGGCCTTCACTCAAACGTTTCGTTCTCAGTTACTTCTTTACCGATTTGGCTAAAATTTTCAGCAAAAATTAAGAACGTGGTTGGCTAAATATTCTGCAAGTTTAGTGCCAAAATTCCGACTCATACTGGTTTTATGACCCGAAAACTAGGAATGAGGGTGGTCCACGCAAATTTATTTTTTTTCGGTAATACAAGGAGTACAGTCCTGAAACTTGCAGGAATGATTGGTGTTGCTATTGGGCATAACATACTAAGCGGGCAGTCCTATAGCTCAAAGGACACTAAAATGGGGGAATTTCAAAAACATGAGTGAAAATCCCATAGTTAAGAAATCTGCACCTTCTAGAATCAAAGCACTGAATCTGTTGTTAATCAACATAGATTGTAGCAGGAAGTTCGAGAAATAAATGAACCTGATATTTAAGCTCTGCTCCACACCATAGTAACCATCCCTGCAGCGTTTTTTAAAAATTTAAAATCTTTAGAATCGTCATTTTGCCGGTTTTACGAAGAAAAGTCAAATTTCGTCATGTTTTTGAAATTCCCCCATTTTAGTGCCCTTTGAGCTACAGGGCTGCCCGCTTAGTATGTTATGCCCAATAGCAGCACCAATCATTCCTGCAAGTTTCAGGACTGTACTCCTTGTATTACCGAAAAACATTAAATTTGCGTGGACCACCCTCATTCCTAGTTTTCGGGTCATAAAACCAGTATGAGTCGGAATTTTGGCACCACACTTGCAGAATATTTAGCCAACCATGTTGTTAATTTTTGCTGAAAATTTGAGCCAAATCGGTAAAGAAGTGACTGAGAACGAAACGTTTGAGTGAAGGCCGAA